>OMLP01009527.1:38738-59602 GCA_900302685.1 Spondyliosoma cantharus | reverse complement strand
GTCATCATCTATCGGCTGAACTTGAAAAGACGAGAGGGTTTTCTCACCGTGGGGTCCTTTCCCGCCATTTGGCATTCCTCTATCTTGCTCGTAGACGCGGGCCAAAACACCTGAGGGGGGAAAAAAACAACAGCACAGCATTTAATGAAGAGACAGGCGAGGGAGACGAGGAAGCCAGTAACAGATTGATGAGAGACGTAGGATGCAAACGTTTAAGTTTAAGTTTGATCACAGCCCGTTTTTACATGGAGGGAAAATCACAGGGAAAATTAGAGTAAAATAAACAAAACAAATTTTAAAAAGTTTGCGTTGGTGATTACAAGCAAACTGCCGTCTGTGGAAAAATGTGTGCTTTCAAGCCCGGGGGATGGATGCTTAAAAGGTCTGGCTCGATGAATATATCAAGCAATTTACTCTGAAAAAAATGGCTGCGGTGCGGCGCTCCCTGGGGGAACCTAAACGCTTCCCCATCTGTTTATGCACTTCATGCCTGTCAATTACACCGAAGATAACTCCTTCACTGCATGCCAGATCAGTTATCAGAGAGCTGCCGCATTTTAATGCCTCTTCTGAATAACCCTAAAACCGTTCTGATCGCGGCAAATGTTATGTTGATTTGCATGTCATCGCGCACATTAGAATAATACCACTGCAGCAGTTTCGCGATGCGCCTCGCACACGCCGCTGAATTCGATATTTTATTTTTGCTCTTTCGCCGTGGCGAGGAGAAAACAGATGCGAGCGTCGCCGGAGAACACGACGTTAATCAAAGGCAGGAATAATAAGCAATCCGCTGACCTTAAGCGTGCCGGTGGTGATGTTGTTGATGTCCATGGAGAGGACGTGGTCCTTGCAGCCCACATACATCCTGTCCTGGTCCTCGTCCATCTGCAGGATCCTGTAGTCCATGGCCTTGTCTGATATGCTGTAGTGTTCAAAGGACTGGGAGGCCTGCAGGTCTGAGAGACATACGGAGAAATAAAAATAGGTTTAGGAAAGCATCCAAATAAGCTTGTTTCCACACTGCGGTTTTCTCCTAATTCTACTAAATTAAGCTCAAGAGAGACAACAGAGACGTGCAGTTCCGAATTATAGCTCTCTGATCAAAACAAGGGATGTACAAAATTAGGTCTAAGGGAAAGCTTAAAAGAAAACTCAACAAGACTTTTTTTAGGATGCTGCTCTTCAAACACGTGTTTTTTTTACGTAACAGCAGTTCCACACTGAGGGTAGCTTAGGCATGGGGACTGGTGTGGACGTTCAGGACACAGTTGCATGCTGGATGAAAAAAAAAAAAAGTCTCCCCTCTTCCTCTTCTGCTCATTAAAAGCGCGCATTGTTCACGCACGCGGCGGTAAACACCGGCAGACAGTTATTTTCAGCCCATTTCGCTCCAGAGATAGAGAAACTCTCAACCATACCATCAAAGGCCTCCACTGTCGAAAGCCAAGCTCATGCATATTTATCACTTTTTCAATCTGCGCTGAGAGCAGGGGGCCGATGTAGATCCACACCCTCCGTTTCCTCCCCTCCGCTGACCCTCTCCGAGCTCGTTTTGTATTCCCTCCTCTAATCAACAAACAGGTTGGCTGTGCTTTCGCTTCGAGCCCGGGGGCTAAAGTCACATTTTCATTACTGTGTGACATACAGCGTTTTTTTTTTTTTGAGGGCCGGGTTCCCCTTTCATCTTGAGAGAAAGCTTTTCTATGGCACCGCTCACTCTGATCACAGGCCGTTGTTTGGCACGTTTCGCCGCGCAAAGGCTGGAGTGTTTAACTTTAAATAAAGGCAAGTTAAAACCACTTCAGGCGCTTCAGTTTCCCACGACTCTTCACTCTGAACATCCACCGCGTTTAGGTAAATAAACTGTTAACGTCTCGAAGCATTTTTGAACTTATCGTCCCGAGAGCCTCACCTGGCCGCTAGTGAAGAACCACGCACGCGGCGTCCGTCTCACCGCACTTCCCAGAAACCAAACGCATCCTGTCGAGCAGTATGTGTATTTAATAAGGCGAAAGTTATAAAAAAAAGAGCGATCGCATCAGCCTCCCGCTTCAAAGCTCGAGGAGATAGCGATCGCAGAAAGCATCACAGAGAGCCAATGTTTTCCTACCGCCGTAAAAGGCTCAGGATGTTACGTGCTCCGCTCTGCCAGAGTGTGAGCCGCCGAGGGTGAAAGACTCGCTAACAGCTAATTAAAAACACGCAGGGCTCGAAATTCGGCCCAGAAAAATCAATTATATATATCTTCCTAGAATACAGTTCTTGGAGGTGATTCAGGAAAAAGCTTTTAGACCCGACCTACTGTACCTCAGTGTTTCTTAACATTCTTCCAGCTTCTGGAGCTCAAACGTGGCAGCTGTCATTAAAAAAATACAGCTGCTGACAGACTGACAGTCTGGGGTAGGAGTTTTAGTTTTTACAATCGCACATTACAGGCAGAAATAATCTCGGCGGTCTGGTGGGTAGAAAACCAAAGGACCACAGCTTTTTAAGTTATATAAAGTTGGGGCGTGAAAAGGGCAAGAGGTGGAAGAAGAGGCTGCGAAACGCTCGCACACAAAATGCAAAGCAGCTCGCTCCAACTTTCAGAGCTATAGATCGCTGAGCCTTGGGCACAAAAGCTATGTTTTGATTAAATAGTTATTTTTTACAATGTGACTGACATTGTGAGTCATTGTGATTGGACTGTGGTCTACCGTTTGCCAAGTTAGCTAGTTGTGGCTAGCTAGCTAACTTTCGTTTGGACGACATTAGCTCAACTGGAAAAAATTAGCTTAGCTGTCTCTATTTAAGCTCATTGTGAGTCCAATTTTCAGTTTATCAATATACTGTCCAAGAACAACTTAACACACACGCAAATCATTCATCACAATTATCAGGCACAGTTAATTTCCAATACAAAATTTGAGATCTGCTAAGTTTATTGCTCAAATGTCTCTATAACATGTCAGAGCCTTGAACATATAAGATTAAGTTTTTTTTTTTCAGAATGTAAGATTTGACCTGTAAACATTTTCAGAATCAGAACCAGAACCAGAATCAGAATCAGCTTCATTGGCCAGTATGTGAACGCATACAAGGAATTTGACTCCGGTGTTTTCCTTCGCTCACAATGTACTTTAAACATGAACATAAACTTAAACATAACATGACAAACATTCAGTTTGGAAAAACAAAAGAATGGTATAAAAATTAAATAGTAAATAAGTAAGTAAGTAGGGTAGGTTTAGTCATTTTAAAAATGACTAAAATCATGAACAGAATGAGAAGAAACAACAATTTTGATGAATCGATGTGTTGTGTTTTAAAGTGATATCCTCTGAAGTTAGCATGCTAAGCGGCTAACTCTCAGCTAACTGCTCCTGTGCTAGCAGTATAAACAGCAACGATTCCTCCGAGCTCCCATTCCGGACTGCTAGCTGCACAGCTAACTAGCTCACAGCGGCTACAACAAGCAGCAGATAGCGTTTACTCTGGTGGTATGCTGCCCACTATTTGTTTTGAGTATGAACTCGACAGGTGGCCAGTTCTTACGTATTGCACCTTTAAATATCGCACCTGTGGTCGCTAGGTGTCTCTCAATCGAAACAAAAGACACAAGTAGCACGAGATCATGGGAGTTGTTGTCTGCCTACGTGACTGGGGGAAGAACTCAAATACAAGTTTATTTATTTAAGTTTTGTCCTATTTGCCAACTTCCTTCCTCACTCTTACAGCAACAGGTGACCAAATTAAGCGCACCCCTACCTTGTTATTTAAGTACACAACTCAACAAGAAATGCAGCAATGTCGTCATTTTTAGAATTTTTAATGCACAGATGTTACATATTATATCTTTAAATGTTACAAATCTGTGTAATTCAACATCGTGATCAGGGGTCCTTTCTTCAGTGTTGACAAGGAATGAAACTTTTCAATGGGCAAAACTTTCTTTTTCCAAACAAGTTCGCTTAATTTATGCTGCTGAAAACACTGCGGTTCATCCCCCTCTGTCATTTGACTAAGATTATGTTACACCCTTGTCTTTTTAAGCTCTCGCCTGACAGCGTCCCTCCAGAACATTCCACATGGGGAACAAATTGTTCAGTTCTGTTTAATATTATGTTGAACTTTGTATTGTTTTCTCAGCGGGGGGAAACAGGAGACTTTCATTATTCCTTCATGAGGTTTCGAAGGCCGGTTGAGCCCCGGCGCTGTGACGGGATGCGTCGAGGGCGTGTCACGCGGATCCAGCTACAGTCAAACCGAAACCCTCTGGAGCACCGCATACCGTCTGATCCAGTGTCTTCCGGGCGCTCTGCTTTCAATCTCACACAAACACACGAGTCACGGCTGCGCTGCTGCAGCGGTCGCGGAGCAACATGAAGAGTTCACGATGCCAGATGGTGCACCTGCTCTGCCCTGAACAATCGTCAAGGTTTTTTCCGGAGTCATCCGGTATATGCAGCGGGACCAATTGTTTACAGAATCAAAGCCAGCCTGTATCCTTCGTATGAGGTCTTCTTTTAAAAGGCTGACGCAGATACCTCCATCGAGTCCAAATCCGTTCCCTCGGCCACAACCTCGCAGTTTACACGAAGATGTCAAAACGAAATGTGCCGAGCGTCAATTTATGAAAACAGAAAAACAAAAGCTCAGAGCGCAACTGTTTTCATTTATTTATTATTTTTGACTGGTGATGAAAGACAATCTGCCCGAACCACATGTGGTTCGTTAGCCGTGTAGTTTTATAAGCATTCCTCGTTGTTGAGATCACACAACTTCCCCCTAGAGAGGAAAGCGTGCCAGAAGTGTTTGTGGACATCATTATTCTGGCGTCGTGTTGCGCTGTTGGGACGGAGATTTAAGATTTTTCTGTGGACGCCGGAGGATAGAACAAAAAGGTAACAGAAGTGTGAACCTGTCACGCTTCGCGAAAACAAAGGAGGTATGTCGTGCAGAAGTAAAGACGGCACGCTCGAGAGTAAGATTAAGGAAAGCTGGTGTAATGTGAGCGGTGACAAGGATTACTCTGTGCGGTTTTGCTGCTCGGATAGAAAGAAACTGAAAAAAAGAAAGAAAGAGGAGTCGGGGGCTGAGCAGCGACAGTTGGTGGGTTTTCTATTATGGATGTGGGCAGGTGGGCCGGACACCTCCCCGCGGACCTCGCAGCGGTCCCCAGTGTCCCGCCTTTGACTTTGGGCTTTGACCCATGGTGCCCCATTGGTGCAACGGCAGGACAAGCGCCAATTCAATCCACCCTGATCCGTGCGCTGGTCAGCGGGGGTTTAGCAGAAAAGGGCAAGGTGGCGACCGGGAGAGCTGAGACTTCCTCTTTCTTCTTCTTTGATGTGTTTTTTTTTTTTTTGTTGAGTGTGTGTGAAGTGGTCAAGCGGAAGCAGCACAAAAGGCTTTTGTTGAGCGAGCGGTCATTCAATATTAAACAGCAGTTTGCCCTCTTTTGCTGCGGAAGAGATCGTATCAGCTGAAAAACATTCCCCACAAGTTGGAGGACGGGTGACGTGACGCAAAGGGGATGAAGAAGAGCGAGGAGATAAAAGTTCTCCTGAAAGAATTTTTGGAAGAATTGATTAATTATTGACGAGGGCACTCCTGCAATTTAAAGTTGGAGAAGTTGCGAGAGGGTCAAAATAAAGGCACCGAAGGCCGCGTATGGGTCATGCCCCGAGAACTCTGGATCCTACAGTTCCCACAATGCAACATGATGGAATCTTTTATAAGGCCACTTCCTGCCTCAAGTGTTAAATAAAGTATTTTCTTCTCCGACTTTAAAGAGCTCTCCCCAGGATAGAGAAGACATTAAACACATGCTTTTACAGACTCAACTGACCTTTTTGTGTACAATTGGTGAACGGCCCCTTAATCAAAGCAAAAATATCCAATTTCAGCTTCTTGAATGTGAAAACTTTAGCTCCTTTTCTTTAATATATATTAGAGATAATTACGTACACCATTACCTGTATCTATATCTGTACTTTGAAGGGCGCAATTTAAAAATTTAGCTATATTTAGAAAACTACTCACAGAATAGCCTCAGAATTAGTTAAAACAATCAATAGTCGCAGCCCCAGATCAATGCCCGACCTCCACATCGACCGATGCCCTGACTGACATCCGTCGCGGAGAGTTAAATTAAAAACAGCCCTTTGGCTCCCGACAGCAGACCTTTTTTGTTTGTGCGGTCACTTCAGCTCTGAAGAGGAGAAATCTCAAGAAACTACAAGCTGTGATCACTGTGGCGGGTAATTCAGCCCCCTCTGCAAACCGTAAGAGAATCGATTGTTCATGGCCACAGGCTCCAGACGGGGGCAACAAGCCACCGAGTCTCACAGACCTAAAAAAAAAAAAAGAAAAAAGAGCATCCTCTTTTATGTGATTGCGGTGAAGTAGAAATAGAAAAAGAAATGCGGGCAACCGGAAGGGACCTGTCAGTGCCCCTTGTTTTTGTGCCAGCAATTAACGTCACAGAGGAGATTGCAGTGCTCACTTAACTGCCTTTTTTTTTTCCCCTGCTGTGATTATACAGCCAGAAGAGGAAAGGCAACAACCACAAGGAAGCGTCACTCAGGTTTTTCTGAGAGACTTGGCCTCCAAAATTGTTTCCCCGATCAAATAACGGAGTTTTACAGCAGTGCCTCCAGCAGTAAACAATACTTCCATGGTTCTGGTTTTGGGATGTTCAGACAAGGAGCGGTTTGTTGTCGTGCAGCATCTCGAACAAAAAAAAAAATCGCAGAGATTCACAGTGGCTGGAAAGTATGTGGGATCTTCATGAGAGAGGCGACTGTATATTTGGACCGCATGCACCGGAGGGTTCTAGGAGCCGGTGCCAACCGACTGAGCTGGTGTCGCTTCAGCAGCCTTATCTGGGTTTCGTGCTTGAAGCGGCAACCGAGCGTGAGGGCGAGGACGCCAAAAATCTCGTCATCACGTCTCTGACATTTAGCGCAAAGGCTCTGCAAGTCACTGGTCTCGCAGCCCTGCACTGATATTGTATTATTTCTGGGGCCTTCTCATGGATTCAATCAATAGTGCAGGTGAAGAGTGACAGATTTGAAACCTGGGGCTCTACGTGGGGTAGATCATCCCCTGAGTTATCACTTGTTTAGCCTTTATTTGATAGGAGAGCGTGAAGTGACAGGAAACTGGGGGGGGAGAGAGAGAGAAGACATGCAGCAGCAGGTTGGAATTGTAACCTAGGCCGCTGTGACAAGGACACAGCTTCCGGCACATCACTAGTCAACTTGTTTTAACAGCCACAAACGCATCAGTGTCGGGCGGGGCACGTTGCCATGTTCCTCTGATAAAATCTGGATACAGTGCCAGAGAAGGAGCCTTGTTCATTTCTTATGAAAGCTGCTCAGTGGCCAAAAAAAGATCGACTTCCCAGGTGGAAGATTTCCTGCATCTTCCGCGCTGATTTATCCGGTTTTAGCTTCTGGCCAACTTGAAATTTGACTTTTGGCCTCCTCTCAGAATGTTTTACTTGTTTGCCCCCAAGCGTTATAGAGAATTACTGCATCCGACAAACGTGTTGCTCGAGCCTGGTTGGCCTGGTTTAATTCCAGTATAAAAGGAAGAGATGAGAGAACATGAGCGGAAACAAAGTGTGGCATCACGGTTTTATTGCGAAGGGATTTGTGGTTGAGATTGAAAAACACAGCTGTAGTTTATAAAGATCTCCCTGCTGTTTGCGAAAATGAGGGAGTCACCTCATTAAAATCCATCTGCGGAGAGTTTTCGGCCTCCATGAAAAAAAGGGCGATCAAAACCAGCATGGGGTCGACAATATGGGATTATTTTGTCAGAATGTTAGCTTAGCGCTTGCTTAAAGAGCAGGGATGAACGGCTCTGACCACATTGACTGGGTGTCTGGAGTGTTGGGTTTTTTGATTAACGCCAGCGTCTGAACACAAGCCAAAAGGTCCCGGCACCTAATTAACACTTCAGGGTGGGACAGTGGGCCAATTACAAACCAACCTCTGGTGTCTCCCATGCAAATCGGCCCTCGTCAGTTGGCTTTGTACCCCAAAGGCCAGCATGAATAAATTAACCCCATGCTAATGGGGCTCGCTCTCCATTCACTTTGAGGAGAACCTGTTCTGTGGTTGTCAGGGGCAGCCGGTGGGAGGACCCCAATCACCCGTCATGATAAATATTGAAGCAGGGGCTTATACCGCCCCCGTGCAATTCATCTCCTCTCAGAGGATGGAGTGGGTTTCATCAAGGAGGCCTGACTTCAAACCCGGTGCCAAATACCATCGCTCTTTGTCCGGACGATGCTGAGAGCTCTTCGGGTTCAGTTCTGGATGGCTGCACTTACCTAACGCAGCGCTGGCGCGCTCACACATACTGCGCCGGTAAAAGACTTTATCCCGGCAACTGACAGGCCCCTCTAGAGATAAAAAATGGCAGTTGCCCGAACTGGATGTCCAACCGCTCTCCTCGGGGACGAGCCTGATGGTATACAGTACCGACTGGTGGCTTATACATATGTCAGAGGGGGTGTTAAGGTGTCGTTCCAGCGCACGGAGACCACCCAGGAGGAGGTTTGCGCCGCCAGACAGAGTCGTCCGATTGTCTGCCCGACAGACGTGCTCCACATTCCCCGGCAGGCTTTGCTCGGCACTCAAAACAGCATTCACAGATTTACTGTAGCGCAACTACTTGTCATGGACGGAAGCCAACGTTGGCTCAGGGAAGGAGGATGTTATACTACAACTCATTCATTTTCGGATTGTTGTCTGTCGGCAATTGTCTACATCCAGACACGGGTAATGGGAATCATATGGCTGGACAGAATGCCTCAGCTCTCGTGTGTTCCTCTTCTCTCACATTAGCCTTCCCGAGCAGACGCCACATCTAAATGTGACATGTGAGCCAGGAGTGTATTTTCCCCCCTCGACTGCATGTGTGTTTGTGCGGCGTGATGTTATCCAGCACCAATGTCAACTGCCGGTTTCACTGCACGCCTGACCCGCTAAGGCGTTGGCTAATATTCCCTGTAGGAGCCGTAACTCGAGATGACAACCTGTCCATCACGCAGCGACGGTTTGCGTTCCCGCTGCTCCAATTAGCACCTGGCCTCCCCTTCACATGTCACCGGCTCCCTTCGCACAGAAACCAACCGGCCTCTCCAGCCTTTTAGCCGTGACCTCTCGCCTGCCCACACCAGGAGCCTCTAGTTACATCTCACCTCCAGCCGACTGTAAATCTGTGTGATTTTACTGTCAGGGAGGCTTTCTCAGAGCTCGCAGGAGATATGGGTCAGAGGATTCTCAAGAGTTGACATGTTTACTAGTCATGGAGGACGGCCAAAGGAAAGGAGGGAAACACGTTTGACCAGGTGGGACTCCTCTCTGCCATCTTCAAGGCTGAAGCTTGTGTCAGGTTGGAAAAGATAAACTTCCCTCGGCGACATGACGTCGCTGAGGCCGAGTGGTTGTTTTCTGTGGTGTTGAGTGAAGGCAAAGATCTGCTGTGAGGGCAGCAATGACAAATGCACCTGTTGAAACTTTTGCCGTTGTGTGACTCCGGGAAAAGTTTTGTTTTGTTTTCTGTCGGACTAAACTCATTTTTGTTTTTACGACCACTGCGTTGCTGCTTTTACCTCCAGACAGTGCTCATCTGAAGTACTTCGCTGTTTCTTCGGAAGAGAAACTTTCAGTCCTGCTGCGCTAGCTTGATAGCTTTGAGCGTTGTTAGCTCAGTTAGCCAGCCACGCTGCAGGACTCTACTGCTGTTCCTCACGTTTCTCTGAACAGAAACTCTCAGTCCTGCTTATGTGCTCCCTGTTAGCTGCCTAAGCTCTGTTAGCTCCATTAGCTCCGTTAGCCAAACACACCACAGGGCTCCGCTAACTTTGTCGTTCACAATGTCGCATTGTCCGGTGAGAATGTAAGGTGCGTCCTCCATCCATGTGTGGGTTTAACTGCGAACTCTCGGGTTTTAACGCGTCATATTTTTCGTTCGAGTAACCAGCCAGTGATGCAAAGTACGGTAACAGCATGAGAGGACACGCTCCGTTGTAGTTAGAGCTCAGTTCCCGAGCGACAGTAAGACAAAAATCCCTCTCCTTATGGGGAAGATCTCTGTTTGGCCTGAACACATGTTCTATCATATCATAAAATATCTCCAGTAATGGAAAACGAATCAGTCTTGAGCCTTAATCCAGAGATATTAAATATATATTTTTTTTATACCCCTGCAATGTTAATCACTGCGTATCTGATGGAAAAGCTCTAATATCAGAGTAGCTATTGAACAATTCAATAACTGGAGCTTATAAAATTCATCACACACCAAATGAAGGAATCCAAACAAACTTGCATGAATAGTTTCATAAGAACGCGTCATTGATTTATGATAATTCCCAGTATTTTTCCAGTTGACCTTGGCTATCCTTGAAGAGACGCCGTCTTTGTCCATACTGATGGCCATTGATTACCTTTCAACATGTTGCGGAGGAGGAATAATAAAACATTCAACAGGGCCAGCAAGGTCAGACGCTAGAACGGCTAAACACAGAGAGGCCGGCTGACAGAGGAGCTGTCAAACATCTCACACACCGTTAGCCCCGAGGCTGTGCAAGCCGGAGCTCACAGCACTCGCTTTCACTCCGCCAGAAAGTGTCCATGCTGCAACTCAGGCAATTAGACGGACATCTTAGGACACGAGTCTGGGGGAATGCAGCTACACACAGAAAGAGATGAGTCTGTTCATGCCATGTGTACCAGTATTCAGGGTCAGTCAACACACACACACACACGTGCACTGATAACCTAAAGCTATTTGCAGCATGTCTGTCCATGCCGTTGCTGACAGCTTCGACAGGCTGACACTTTGTCCCGTACACGAATTCCCCATAACTACAGAGCATCACTGATTTTTACTTCACCACAGCAAAGTGGAGACGCAGACGTGCAGGGTTAATATAAAACAGAGACAGGAAGCCGTCCTGAAACGAAGAGACGCAGACATAGACATCCCGGCCTGCTTCTGGCTACTCGTCAACGCTGATCTTTGACATTTTGACCTTTCGTTGATCCCAAAATGCTCCACATGCAGTTATCCAACGGAGTCTGGTGTCTGCAATAAAATCCTTAAAAGGTCTGATCGTTTATTTTTGAGCAGATACGATCGCAGATAAAAGAAGGCCATGTGCATCAAATTATTCTTCCTCGCAGTCATTTTGGATTTAAATCTGAGACGCTACCTCACAAGCGAGTGGAAAACTTCAGGGCTGTGCTTGAGTGCCAAAAACTGCAGTTCCTTCAACGGCCACTTGTTGTTGGCATCAGAAGCAAGTCAATCGCCATAAAGCGGCTTGTTAAAATGCCTTTACAGCCTAGTTCAAAGAAGGGTTTTCATCTTTAAGGCTTCAAGTTATGCACAATAAAGGGTGTGCACATTTAGATTGACAGCCAGCTGTCTTGCTAGCTGTCAGCAACCAGGCCTCAGCTCCTCCACCCTCCGCACCCACTTTTGGGATCCGTTAGTTGGATTTAGGCGACAGCTGCAGCCGCTGCACCAAGCTACAAAATGGCTCCCCAGAAACCGGCAACGTCACATCCACGTCTATGGTAACTTTTTAGCTTTAGCTTATCATTCTCAAGTAATTAATGATTGCAAAATGACACCAGCCACGGATAGATTGGTTCCCACTAAACCTCGGTTTCACGATGCTATTTGGTCTACCACCGGGCTCGATTCTTCCCGCCAAAAGGGGTAATTGGGTCTGCAATTGTACAACCAAAACAAGAAGACGCTATGGCGGACAACTGGAATAACTGAAAAAGAAAACAAAGAGGAAAACGACGTTCACTCAATGGAGTGCACTTTTTGTTGCCATGCCATTAGCGATAGCCATGTGGCTAACGCTGGTGCTAACAGGAACGGCACATGGAAACGCGACAAAGGGGAAATTTTAAAAAGTTGAGTTTGAGTATTTACATTTGCTGCTACTTTATACTTCCGCTACACCTTATTTTGGAAGCAAACCTTATTATTAGTATTGTTGCTGGTTACGCTGCTGGTTGCTGCATCGGCGCAAAAGTAACAGATTTTTTTAATTAATTCATCTGATCAGATATCTGATAAATCAGCTGACCCATAGTATACAGAATTCTACATGTAAATATGTATGAAATGTAGTTTAACTTCTACTTTTGACACTTAAAACTTTCTGTAAGTGTCTGATATTAAATGTACTTGGCACTCAAATGCAATCAAGTCTAAAGGAATCCACGTCCAGGCCCTTTCTCTCCGACAGGCACTCCTGCAAACCTTCATTACCAAGTAAACATCCTTAACAGTTTGACCTCCACCGACCGTGTATGAACAGTATCAACGCTGTATGAATAATGGGGGGCGAGTGGAGCTAGTAATGAGGCATGATAAAAGCGAGGAGGGATCCGGTGTATCCGCCCTCCGATGCCTGGTTCTGTTCAGGCCGTGAACGAAAGCCCATGTGGCCCATACCAGCGCGAGGGAGCGCTCATTAAACCACACACATCATCTTAATCAATCTCTGCTACGTCTCAGCCGGGCTCGCCGCCAAACACACGTGTGCAAATTATACATTATCCACACGAAAGCACGCGAAGGCTTCTTACGTTCAAATAAACATCTTCCACGGTTGACATACGTACTGTGTATATTTCTGAGTTAATACAGTACCGAATACTGGAGCTTTGCCAGAACAGGGTGAGACCGCTGATGAGGTTAAATGATCCTGATCATAAACACAAGATGACCATTGCCCCGGCTGCCAACTGAAGGGATAAATGAAGCTGAATTCTCGATCCAAACACTTCTGGAATGGCATTTTGGCAACAGCGAGGCCGACCTCTGATACAGTAGCAGAACTAATCAGCAACATAATACACTAGCTGTGTCTCTCAGTACTTCTTCCTGTTTACAGCATTTGGAAGCCATGTGTGTTACTTTATATTAATGCCTGCAAGATTTACACAAGATTTACATAATTTGCATCACTCTCTAGAAGTTGATCGTCTCAAGATCAACTTCCAGAGAGTGAATATTGATTGCATTTGAGTGCCAAGTACACTTAATATCAGATGCTTACAGGAATTTTTAAGTGTCAAAAGTAGAAGTTAAACTACAGAATATTGAATATTATGGGTCAGCTGATTTGTCAGATAATTGTCAATAAGTGTTATTTAGCTTGAAATTTGAAGAAGGTACAAAGTTTTGACTCTTGTTGAAACACAAGAACTTTGGACTTCCTGAATTAAAATCTGATTTGGTAAAGTTTTGTTCCAAATAAATAAATATCTAGCCAGAGGGAGGGTTACAACATTTACCAAAACTTTTAATAATAGCTTTCATTTTTTGTCAATTTCAGTTTTGAAATATTGGTTTATTGCGTCGCAGGACAAAAAGGCTGTGACATGCTTTACAAATAACGAGATTGTAATAACACAGTTTGACTAGGACTGACAATTGTTAAAGTTTTGAATGTCAGAAAAGATTGATATTGAATCTATAATGATCCGTCTGAATTCAAAGTTCATTGGAAGCGCAACAGAACGAACCGTTTATGCCGACGATGCTCTTCTTGCTCAGCAGATAATCGTGACAATGGATTTGATAGCATCGACGGAAAACTCTTTGACAAAGTAAAGACGGTAGCTTTGCGCTTGTAATTCAGCAGGGCAGACTACAGTACGTGCGGTGCATTTGAGCAAACCCGATTTAAGTGATGTGATTACTGTTCATTGAATCGATTCAGACACTTTGAAAGACTGGCAGCTCTAATGAGGACTTTAGGAAGAAGGTTGAAGGACAGATATTCGTGGAGGTGCTGTGATCGCGTTTTATAATAAGACCGTATCTATTTCATCAAGGACATCGGTCTGGATATTTTAGATTTGTTTTGCCGAGGTGTGGACGGAAAAATATTTCCAAAGTTTCCACTAAAATCTTTACAGCAGAGATTGATCAGGGCTTGATTATCTTTCAATGCACAGCTTCAGTCAAACTGTCTCCATCAGCTCAGGATACCGCAGCATTTCGGTCTGACAGCAAATTTCTCAAACCGACCATGAAACGGGCCAAAATAAATGTTGAGAGCACAAGACATATTTAGAGCAAATGTTCAGGAGTCATTATCTTTTATCACACTGGGTCTCCCTAAATAGCTTTGCTGTATGGAAGGAGGGGGTGGCTGTGTTTATTATCCGAGGCACGGAAGAGAAAGGCACCGCTTGAGAGTTTATTATTTGGGTTAGCTGCATTTTTCACTGTTTATTATGCGGTTTTAATTGTGGTCTGGCTGTGTTCGCACGAGGAACACGAGAGTAAGCAGAGTGAGGCAGCGAGGAATGTCAGAGACAGCAACTTCTCTGCAGGATGTGAGGCTTCGCCGGGAGTCCCGTGAACCTGCCTTACCCCTGGATTGGATTTCAGTTGGACACGAGGAGGAAAAAGGGGGGGGGGAGGATATTCCAGCGTCCAGATCTATGAACAACCCAAACGTCTCGCTCACTGGTTTATTTTCTTGATTTAGTTTTCTCCAGCTTGTGTTAATCAGCAAGGGAGCAAAAGAAGCCAGACTACAGCACTGACCTTTTGGCCACCCAGCAGGTGCCAAACCACCTGCGCCTTATTCCCTTCTTCCAGTCTTCTTCTTTGACTCTTCATTCATCTTTCTGGCTGATCTGGACGGAGCCCAAATCCCTGAATTCTTCCCTCGGTGAGGACTTCCAGTGTTTTTGGGAGAAACGAACCTCCAGCTTGGGCCTTGAGAGTCTCTCCACAGCTGTTGCTCACCGATGCCGAGCTCGCTCCTGCAGCCAAGAGGGAGTCGTGACCCTCATCCTCCTCAGCTTAGAATCATTTCTAACTCAAAAACAATAAGGTGGATCCCCTCAAAGCACTTTAACATTTTAAAGGTATGATATGTAAGAATTGCCACGATACAGGCTGGAAACCTGTCTTGTGGTCCCCTTAAAAATATTCGGACCGGCTTCGGACCCATCCAGGGTTAGCTGGTTAGCATGCTAACTTTAGCAGACCCCTCTGTAATGAAATACATAGACATCATGACATTAAAACAGTTGTTTCTTCACATTCTGTTGATGATTTGTTATTTTAAAAAGTGCAATAGGTAAGAATTTTACTCAACAGCATTCAAATAACTAAAATTCTGAACAGAATGTGAAAGAATAACTATTTTGATGTTATGACGTCGATGTATAGCGTTGAACTATCTACTAAATTAACAGCTGCACGGCTAACTGAGCTAACTAGCTAACATCAGCTACAGTTAGTAGCACTTACTCTGATTACATGCTGCCCTTCATTTCTTTTAAGTATAAGTCTGACACGTGGCCAATTCTTACATATTTCACCTGCGATGCTTTCAACTAAAAGTCTTACATATTGCACCTTTAAGCTCCGGTGGGGAATAAAAGCTTGAGTGTAAATTCACGCCTGAAGTTTGCTTTTTAGCTCTGAGCAAACATCCTCCCGCCTCGTGCTGTTATTTCCTCATAACTTTAACCTAAATGCATCTTCCAGCCCCATCAAGCAGATGAACACTCATTAAAATAAAGTCCAGAGCCTGTTAAGGAATAAGTGCGCTGCAGAAGTCAAACTCTCCTTTTATGGTCCTCCCTGCAGCGATACCCACCTACAGTGACCAAACACAGATCGAATCTAATCCGCACTCTGAAAGAGAATCGAGCGCTCCAGGATTACAGGGATCGGCTCTTTTTCAGCACGGCCACCTCTGACCTTTATAAGCTGGCTCATCGGAAAAAAACTCCGTGAGGAGCAGCGGGCGAGTCAAAACCAAAGATACGAGAGCGATGATGTATGGTTTTCCCTCCGTGTTTTGTTGTTTGGTTTGGCTTTTTATCAAGCTGTCATATTTCACAACTCAGTCTCTTTGCAGAGCAGAAGCAGACCGTTGGTTTGGTTCAGACATTTGGAATGAAACAACCGAAGGAAACCCGAATGCACGAGAGGCAAAAACAGACAGACGAGGAAAGAATGAGACCAAATTGGGGAGAAGGGAGAGGGGGAGAAAACTACACCTGCTTCAGCTGAGGCTTTATTAACTGAGCGGAGGAACCTTGCTGACGGACAGCCTCAGCTGCTCTGCGCTGCCTATTGCGCAGCGAGAGGTAGTGAAAGGTGATCAAACATCTCCTTCAGCCCCTGCACACTATCCAGCCACCGCGAAAAGGTTACTGCACCACTCATAGCTCAGGGGATCGGCCGGCTCGTCTACACCGACTCACGCAACACGAGCTCGACCCCCCCTCGCTGATCCCCTGACTGCGCCTCTCATTTTCAAGGGGAGCGTCGAAAAAACTTCATAAAATAATCTGCGTCAAACAAATTAAATAAAACAAGAGAATCAAAACCAGAGGCAGCACCAATGCCCACCGGCCTGCAGCATGGAGGGGGGGTGTGATTAAAGTTTAACTAAGAACAGATTCAGGGCAGTTCTGACGCGTAGTGGCACCTCCTGCAGAGGTTTGACTTTTTGCTGACACACAGCGGGACGATGGATGCGCCAGGATTAGTGTGTGTAATTGAAACCTGTTCCCCCCGTTATCGGCACAAACTATCGAGGACGGAATCTGATTAAAACAAACAGCCGAGTTGTAAGCTGTAAACAACTCCGTAACAATGCCGCCCCTAGGTATGTCTTGATTATCAAGCATTTGTTCGGCATTAGCGGGCCGAACACATGGCACCGCTGCAGCCTCATTACATCTTCAAGTGGATGCAGGCCAAGTTGATGGTTTACGTTCACTTCAGGGGGTGCGTGCTTGTTATTTCTTCTTACCCTCAAAGGAAAGGAAGACTCTTGGCATGGGCTGTGGGAGGCTGGAGACCCCGGTGGAGAGGAGAGAGAGAGCCAGGAGGGAGAGCGCCATAGCTGACACCAGAGGTGGCCTGGCCAACCACTCCGGCCTGCCCATGACTGGACCGCTCAGGAACCACCACCGGTCACCACAGCTGCCTGTTGGAAAGAGAGGATCAAAGATTGAAGTTTATCAATAAGTTTAAAGGGGCTCTATGTAGCAATTTGCTGCTATTTGCATGCATTGAACACATTTTCAAAGCTAATAACGAAGATTCACAGAGCCCCCTTTTTAAGCTTTTGTTTCCTCTGAAACTTTAGCTTTCACCGCTAAAGCTAATGAGTCACTTCTTTGGTGAAATACCAACAAATCCCAATTTCTCATGCTGGAAATGTTAAACATGTCACTGCTCGTATACCAGAAGAGGTCAATCTCCAAAACGATAAGCTATCTAACAAACTTAACGTTGTTTGATTAGCATTTAAAGCTGTATGAACTGAAGCACAATGTAAACACATGAATTCATTGTTAACACTTAAGTTGATATGGCTAATGTGTTAGCAAACAGCTGCCTATTTACACATCTGACCAACACAGAGGGACATTAGCATTCATTTAAAAGTCAAGTCCAGTTGATATGGCTAATGTGTTAGCAAACAGTCAGGTACTTATTTGCACATTTTGTGGACACAGATAGCAACTTTAGCATTCATTTGGAGTCAAGTCCAATACTTAGTCTCCTTTTAGCTCTAGTTTGGTTTCTATTATGTCCTGATGGAAATATCTGGCTCTGTAGCAGCTAAATTCTCAACTATGCTCAACAGCTAGATGCTAACTCTGTTTGCTATCTGCTAAATTACAAAATTCATTGCGATTGGATTTATTTTCAGCAATAATTTCAGCCCAGTCGCCAGGAGAAAATGTTTGCCGTTAACGTTTCTGTAAGGCCACTGATGCCGCCACATTTGTACGTGTCAGCAGCTCCGCGCCATTTCAGCCAAACGTGTCATATCGCGCTCACATTACATGTTTATGAACTGGCTTTCATGACAGGAAGTGGAGGGGATGGTGGTGGAGTTCAGACAGAAGACCGTCAAGCCAGTGACCGCAGTCTGAGCCTGTGTTTCAACATTTGTAAGTGTGAAACCACTGGATATTTTTAAGGAGACCTCAGGGTTAAATTCCAGCCATGTTTGTGGCACCAAAAAACTGATATTTTTGACTGGATGGCGAGACAATAAAAGATATATGAAGCCGAAACATGATCTTTGCATGACCCTAACCAAGTTGTTTTTGTGCTGAAACCGAAACGGAGCATAAGCAGAGCACAACATAAACGTTAAATATAAAGTTTCAGCATATCCTTGGTTTGCAGATGTGAACATTGCCGCCAGTTGTTCTGCCGACTGGGTTGAAACGTTCCATAGTCTTAAAAAAAGCTGGCAAATATTGGCTTTCAACGCAGCATCTTTTGTCCTGCAAATGATCAAATCAATGCATAAACATCAATTTCCGTGAGTATGATTAATTCTGAAGCAGGACAGAAATAATACATACGGTAAAAATCAGAAGCCTGTCAGGTCCAGGTAATAAAAGCCGAGCACAAACTACATTGAAAGACAGATCAGAGCACAACATGTCAGTTAAATCCCGCCGCTGACTATATCCTTGCGATGCACCTCTCTTAAATATGGATGAGTTAAATCTGCACAAAAGAGCTGGCCGGAGAAAACGCTCTCCCCTTCAGCCTCCTCTAGTTCCGTTTCCATAACAGGACATGAGCAGCTCAATTATTGATAGTGGCAGGTACTGTACCGCCCGCGGGACACCAACTCCTGAGATGCAAAAAAAAAAAAAAACTCCACTGCTGGAGGAGGAAAGGCTGTTTTACCCACACGCAAAACTAGCTGTTACACTAACCTGCGTGCACAAAAACACACCGCACTGCATAAAAACACCTTTCTACCTGGAATAAAGACGATAACGCCGTTGCAACAGGGAGTGTAGCTCTGCTCTCATGGCTTATAGATGTGCGATGAAAAATTGATGGCCAAGAGATAGGAAAAGCTGCGTGATTGCGATGAAAATTTCAGGTTCGGGCTGCACTGTACAAATAGGTTGAGGCAATGGGTGTGTGTGGTGGAGTGAGGCGTGACTGATGCATGGAATTCTACAGTTCAGGTGCATCGGGGTAACAGATGGAGGAGCTGCGGAGGAATGAGATCTCTCTGGCTGCACTTGAGAGGAATAAAACATCGTGAGGGCTCGCACAGCCGCCGTGCTGCAGCCCCCTCTCCTCCCTCCTGCTGCATCGTCCACACACACACACACACACACACAGACACACACACACACTCAACCTTCCCTTGAGGCGATTCGGCTCGGGCGTCTCCCGCAACTTTAGCCTCCAGGTGTACGACTCTGATCTTGCTCTAAGGCTCTTGCTCTGTCCTTTCTGCTTTCTTTGAAAAGGTTCAGCCACCCAAATTCCCCCAAAATACACTTTCTCTTTCTCACCTGTATTGATATACATGCAAATCTTTGTTAGTTTTGGTTTCACGGGCTCCGTTCCGGAGATTTCTGCCTCGACCCCAGTACTAAGTCGGAGCTGCGAGTCTCAAGTGTCTGAATGTTGACCGTGAAAATGACATTTTCAGTTCAAAGCTGTGTTAATAGCTGAGGGAAGCTTACTCAAATGCATACTAAAGCTCGGTATGTGGCCATGCAAGACCCTCATTCCACTGTGTTATCGATTCTTTTTAATGTTTCCAGAACAAGTCGAGATCCCTCCTTTTTTTTTTTAGTGATTTAAAGATACAAAATGTAACATTTCTGCATTCAAATTTCTAAAAATGCTTATTTGTTGTATATTTTGTCGAGCTGTGCACGTACAATGTTTAACTCATGATTTTTATTCGAGGTAACACTGCATTTCATTTGCTCCACCTGTGACTGTAGCTCATAATACATCTGATGTGAGGAAGGAAGACGGCGAACTTGGAGAAAACTTGGCAACAACTCCTAACAACATCATTTATAAAAATGTCTGTCATGAAACATTTCTTCAGTGCGAAGTGGCCACAATGTAGACTGCTGAATTTGTTTGATTATCCACGATGGAAAGAAACACTTCTGCTCGTATTTGTGTTGCATTCTGCCAAGTAGGTCATGTTTTCACCATGTCCGTTTGTTGGTTTGTGACCAGGATTACACGAAAACTACTGAACTGATTTCCACAAAACTTGAGTGAGGGATGGGTCTCAGTCCAGAATAGACCCCTTTAACTTTTGGTGCGCATCCGGATGAAGATGATTTTTTTCCTCACTTTCTTTGACATTGCGAGACTGAGAAACAAGCAGAATAAAAATAAGTTTTACTTGATGTTAAACTTGATTGTATATATAATAGATGTCTTGTTTTAAAATCTTTTTAGCTGCTGTGAGAAGCACAAAACAAACCAGCAAACCAGCAGTTTTTGTGTCACGAGGCAGAAAGTGAGGGTTTGCCTGACTCATGGAGGACTTTGCGCCCCATCATAGACCAATTAGCATTTTTACTAGCTCTTAACCACATTGTTTCCCCCACTTTAACCGAGTGTTCATGTTGTCTAAACTTAACTTTACACTCAGTGTTTACTGCCAACACCGCAACCTTTCCTCAACCTAAACCACGCAGAAATTAGAAGAAAGCGAGAATTTTTGAAACATGTCATTTTTTGAATGTCATTTTGGGGTTTTTACAGAATCTTTAATCATTGACATTCTTGTCTGGCGTCAGGGTTGAATTACCACTAAGTGAGAATACGCATTTATTTATCTATTTTTTATTTTGAGTGAACCGACCCTTTAAGGTTCACATCTTCTCCCTATCTGTGGGCGAGAAGCTCTCTGGAAACTCTCACAGCTGCTAAACTCGTCGTCCAGGGAGTTGGCCTCCCGCTGAGCGTCCCGTCAGGTCAAGACACTTCCTTTCCTCGCCGTCTCTGCGATGATGAGCTCGTCACCAGCACCCCCCCCCCCC
>OMLP01009527.1:8664-34956 GCA_900302685.1 Spondyliosoma cantharus | reverse complement strand
TGGGGGGGGGGGGGAGGCCCTCCCGCCGCGCTCGCAGCACATGGATGCAGTCGGTAAGATATTGTCTAGTCACGGGCTCGGCTGAGGCGTATCAAGATGCTGTCGCTGCTGGTGTAAAAATCTGATTTTGGGTCACTGCTCTTTCCTGTGCACGCAAGACTGAGAAATGTCCGAACAACCAGGAAAGCTGTAATCCGATCAGTGTTCCTATGTGGTTTTGCTATTAAATCATTGATTTTCTTCTAAATCGTTTGACAGAATTGCGGAGAAAAAGCTCAGTCGTGAGAATAAAACGCTGGCATTACACATTTTGGCAATTTCATACACATTATATCAACATTTCGCATCATGTTACGCTCGAATTACATGTATTATTAGCTGACTTTTTCATCAGGAGTGGATTGTGGGGGTGTTATACCTTGGAGTGATGGTTTCCAAGTGAGAAACCTCGTTTCATTCTTGTTTCTGGACATTTCGTGGCAACCTAACCAGGTATTTTAAGGCAAAACATACACTTCCTAACTGTAGTGAAGTGGTTTTGAGCCTAAACCTAACCAGACGGTAAGCACAGCGTTGACTTTAAATCAAAAACAGAGAATTTAAAGGAAACGTCAACGAAAGAAATGGCAACATTTTTTTTTAAGCTTTGGGAGAGCAGCAAATACTGATAATTACCAGGAACACAAGGTCCACTTTAGGGTGATTTTTTTTTATGCTTTGCTTTGTTTTTCGCCACTTTGTTCAATTTCTAACCCCTAATAAAAAACGCAAGTCAAGCAGATTTAAATATGTTTTATTCGATATTGGATTTGGCTTGATTGGGTTAAAGGGAGACTGTTTGGGCCTTGGTGGAGGTTTGCGCTCGACTGGGTGCCATTGTAGTTTGTTTTCTGATTTTATAATGACATAAAAACTGTCTACGTAATGATAAAAATAATAATTCATGTCCACAAGAAGGCAAATCCGCAAACGGTCGCTATGCACATCAGCATCCCTTCAGACAAAAAGTCCGTCCTCAGAGATTAACGCCCCCCTCTAAAAAATCTGTCGGCGGGGTTATCTTCCACACTAATTACATTTTCATTTTAATCCGTGACCAATTAAACTCGCAGAGTGATCAGTCACACACATTCCAGTCAGTTTAACACAGCAGGACATCTCAATTAGCTTTGTTGATTGCTTGATAGCGATTATTGAAATATCAGCGTGTCATTTTCCGGCTTGATGCGCTGATTGAACCTCAGCCGATTCTGCACATATTTTTCCAGGAACAAAGCTAGTTTTTCCTCCCCCCCCTGTCAGAGCAGCTGATCTGACTTTGCATATGTTCGTTCCATCTGTGCAAGCCGGTGCCTAACACGTCTGTCAAAGTGAGAAGGAGAAACAAAACCAAAAAAAAAAAGAAAAAGAGGCAGACGTGAAAAATGGGCAGATCTGATGAATGCTGAACAGAAAGAGGCGGCGTCCTTCACTTCTTTCAAAGATTAATCAAGAGGTTTTGGCCACCCCTGCAAAAAAAAGGCGAGGAATTCTGCCCGAGTCACGCTCCGTGTCAGAACAGCTCAGGGGAAATCTCCCTGCACCTCTCTCTCGGTGTCTGAAGTGATCAGCTGGAATCCATATATTACTGTACGAGTACCGTGCTGCGTGCTGATGCAGTCTGCACCGCCGAGGCCCTCTCCGCCCTATAATGTGGAGCGACCGGCGGCTGGAGAGTGAGCTGCGAGCTGTGAGAGCTTCATTTGCATAAGAAGAAGGTGGTGGCGCACAGGGCAGCGAGGAGGGGATGAGGAAAGGTGGAAAGACGAGATTCGGCAGTGATTCATTCGTCCACTGACTGACCGCATCTGAAACACAACCAGACACACATGCTGCGGCTCTGCTGTGGATCTAAAACCCCCCCCGGTACACGAGGATGTGAGCAGGCTTCGCCGAGTGGCTCGGAGCATCAACAACAACAACAACAACAAGAGGTTCAGAGCTCTGGTTCTCTGGTTTTTAACATTTTCCAGCAAACAAAAGGGAAAAACTCCCCACACAGAAATTCCAGCAGTTTTAAATACCCGCCGGTCGAAAAAACCACCTACAGTGAGCAAAGATGGGGCGGAAAACACTTAAAATGTACTCTAACGTGTCACATTCAGGATTGAGATACTTACAGGTCTCCTCCTTCAGCTGCACGTGGTTCAGTCCTGATTACCTGATCAATCGGGAATCATCACCAGCGCCTGGTTTCGACCAAACACACCAATTTGGTAAGACGGTCTCCAGCTTCTTAGTCTCTTCTCACAGTTTGCAGCCTCTGATCTCCAAGGATTCCAGACGCAGCATGACAAAAAAAAACTTCTGTGACTGTAATGAAATCTCTTTTGCAAACGTGCAGACAGTTTAACCCTCAGCAGCGCGGCCTCCTCGCATGTATAAGCTAAATAGAGGAGGGAAACGAGGGTAGCAGGCAGGCGCCATCATACGTTTCGATTTAACGCCGGAAACGTATCTGCGTGTCCATCACTAGACTAACACAAGCGCTGTTATCTACAAATACGTCATAGCCCCGTCCCCATGGGTGCGACGTCCGACAACTGCTCCCTCATGAAGTCATGAGTTTTGAATTCGAGAGGTTTTCTCTGGTTGGAAAAATGCAGAGTATCTTTAGAGCGGGCAGCAGGAATGATTAATACTGGGATGCAGCGACTCCCAACTAAAACAAAGTGCCACATCCCATTTGGTTTTGCATCATCACCGATTGACTTTTATAGTTTTTTTTTTTCCATTTACACAACACAATGGTGCGCAGGAAGTATAAAGCAAGAGTGGTGGTGGGAGGCGGTCTCAGACCGGGTAGGCGACCGGTAGGAAAATCTGCTCAGCTTTGTCGTCATTTAATCTTTTTTATTTTTTTTTCCAGTTTCCTGCGCCGTGGCTCGTGGCCTCACCTTGATCACTGGCACGCGCTGTTGCTGCCGACATGACAGCGTCCACAGCGGCCGTCCTCAACATTAGAGAGGGAAAAAAAAGCTTCTTCTCATACCTCAAGAGGCATTTGTGTTTTTTTTTTATAGACTGGGAGGACGTAATGGGCATTATATTAAAAAAAAAGAAAAAAGATGCTGCCATGTTTAGCAGGAAAGTGGAGCACATTTCTGCCTTATTGTGCCGTTTGATGGCCGGTGTTGGAGCCCATCTGTCCCTGTTTTACCCGACACACTACACTGTTGAATCCTCATGCGTGTCTCCTCTGCCGTCGCCGTGCATCATTTCCTGTCCTCCACACTTCCTTCTCAGCGGGGTGGGGGGACGTAATAAATCAAATTAAAAGTTCTTCACTCGAGGCATTGACTTCCACAGGGGAACTTAATGGAATCTGGTTCCGTTTTCTCCCACTCCCTGCTTCTTGTGTAGCTGCCGTACACGCTCCGGCGTTGGGATGGAGCGAGCTCCTAATAGAGAACTCCCTCCACGTCCGCAAGTTTATTAGTCGGTCTAATAAACTTAATGAACCTACGTTAAAAAAACGACCACTGTTGCAGTAGTTGTGGTTTGTCAGTGGCGGCTTTACAAGCCTCGTGCTGGATTTATGTGTTGTTTACTGGTTTTCTAGGCTCTTCTCCAGATATTAAAAGCTCTGTTTCAGGGCAGAGTCGCCTTCTGTGATGATCATTACTTGATTCATGCGTCTGCTTCCCTGATACGGACATTGTAGTGCTTTAAATCATCACCGATCTGTCTTAAGGGATGGGCCAGATTACTTCCAAAACATTACACCCAACCTCTTGGATTTAGATTTAGGTTTCCCCCCTCAGAAGCTTCCAAGTTAGAAAGGCATATTTCCTTCACGCTGTATTATAAAGACAGATATGTCTTCCACACATGTTTTGTTCTCGCGCTTGATCCGAGCCATTTGATACTTGGCTAGTTTGCCAAACGATACAGTGCCACAGTGGGGCATTAAACTCCAACAAAAGCTGTCTTCTCTTATCACGAAATGTCCAGTAGATTCATTTCAGCAACATATTTAGTCCAAAACACAGTATTCCAGGATGAAATGGTGACAAAATAGGAAAAAAAGAAACATGTCTGCAGCTGCTTTTTCATGCTTCTGTCTGTAAAAAGCGTAAAAACACCAGCTGGATCCTGAGCAAGGAGCTTCTATGCCCGCCCTAGAGCCAACAACCGCCAATGAGTGATAGCGTTGACAAGTGACTCACTCTCTCGTCTCTCTCCTCTCTCCTGAACCACTTACACGACAGCTTCTGAGTGATTGACGCATCATGTAGCCAATGAGATTTCAAGTCCCGCAATATATAGTTCATATACATTTTTAAAGCCTTAAACTTGGACTTTTATCTAGTTTTATGCATTTTGCTCTTTGTATAGGCTGTTTTTTCTACCTAAGCAGTTGTTCTTGACTCTTTTATAAGCACAAAGTTAGTGTAAATAAGGAAATAAAGAACTATTATGAGTTTTTGCCCCGGTTACTATCAAGCAAGGATACTTTGAGGTCACAAAATGGCATTTTTTTTGACAGGCGCCTGAATATTTCCTTAGAAAAACAACTGTTAAGTGTAAATGTTGTGATATTATTATATTTAAACTTGGAATATGCAGCTAATGGGGGCAGTTACAGCTCATCTGCAGGCTTATTATTATATAAAAAAAATGTAGGTGAGAGAAATTAATAAATGATTCAGTGTTCAAACTCCTATACTGTAAATTAATGCCACTTACAGAGCTTGTGACGGCTTGGGGGGGGGGAAAAAAACATCAGCTCATAATCATTCAAAAGAGTCCAGAGCCTGTGATCATTTTACACTAATTCCACTGCAGTTAAGTGTGACATATTTGGTATTTTCTTATATATTTGTGATCTTGTCTGGAGTCGAAAATTAAATTCTTTGGGTTTAAATGATAGACCCACTGGAGTTCCTTTTTAAACGGTCGCAGACCTTAAAATGTAATAAACGAACAATCCACCGAAGGTTGTGGATTCCCTTCCAAATTGGACCGGCATGAAACTATCCTGTATTTCCTGCACTTTGTTAGAGAAATTGAAACAAAACATACAAATTAATGTGAGACATGTCTGGACATCATGAGATACTGTGAGGCATCATTATTGGATTACTGCTCAGCGAACCCGTGGTTTCATGGGACAGCGTGAATTAAAACGCGAAACACAGGAGATGTTTTTTTTTTTTTGTCCAAAAGAGTTTTTCAAAAAGGCTGGACGACATTCAAATACACAGTAACACAATCGCAGGTCGTGGGTGGCAGGGATTCATAGAAACCGTGTAGTGACTAACACTAACGGCGTGCATGTAGATATCTGGCTGTTAGTCGGGATGAGGCCGATCACTCTGGGATTAGACGCGATGAGACAACCGGCCCCCGAGACTCTGAGTTTTGGATCGAGTTTTTGGATGCAGGGGAGCGACAGCTGCTGGGAGGAGAGTCCTGGAAGCAGATCCTGGAGTAATGGACTCGCTGGAGGGTGGGGATGGCTGTTAGGATGATAGCTGTGGGAGAGAGAGACTTTGCCACGCTGAAAAGGTAGCGGTGGCCAGAGAAATTGGGCGATGGCGTTGGACGGCTTTCAGGCGGTTGAGTATCTGACGAGCTGCTGAGACGAGTGAGGGCCTGAGACAACAGCCTGGAAGGGGCTGAGTGAAGAGAAAGGCAACGATGTCGCCTCAGTGAGAGCTCGAGGAAATTCGTCTGTAAAGTGGATTTGGAGTTTGGGCCAGGGTATCGTAAAAAAAAAAAGAAAGGGCATGTAGGCGAGCTGAGACGATGACAGTGTTGTACAGATTGTCACTCGATGAAGACGCTTGCTCCTGCCAGGTAGTCTTGGAGGACAGACGGACCCTCGGAGATCATTTGGCTGGCATATGTTCTGGAGGAGGCAATAGGCAGCAAGTCTTTAGAGAGGAACGGAGTGCCAGTGTTTCAGCATTTAAGTCCTTCAAAGCTTTAAAAAGGCGGTCAGATAAGAGGACCGAGCGGTGGTGAAGGAGAACGGGATTGATCTGGTTTGAAATAACTGACAGGGATCGTCAACCTCTGGTGTGTTCAGGCAACTGCGGAGATTTCTGTGCTGCTCTTTTTCTTTCTAGCTGAGAGCAAAACCTGTGATCACTCTGCGGCCTAGCTGAGCGGCCGCCGTCCCACAACCCGTCGCCTGCCTTTCAATCGCCTGGAGATCGCAGGTTTCTTCTGTTGTGTGTCTTAACCGAACCCCGCGATACCCAAACCCCTTTATTCACCTTCAGTTTCTTCCCATTTCATTTTATTGGGGACTTTAGAGGTACATCAGTTCAGTTTCTCCTAAAGAGACATTATCTCAGTATTAGCGAAGTATTTGTGACACTAGCATTTCCCATAATAACCATTTACAAAGTCAGTGAATCGTCTCAAAACTGCAGCGCCACAAAGCTGAAAACACGACTGTTTTTCTTAGGGATAAGTGGTTTTCGACTGGACGCCGTCGACGCATCTAAAAATGTCACATTTAAAACGTCTGTTTGTCCGCCAGCATTTAAATCTGGCGATCGCGTGGCTCATAACCTTCTGCTTTCCTAATCAGAGAAGACGTGACGCAGGCTCCGGTAGCCTTCGAGAAGCCGCCGCGCCAAAAGTACAGAAAAGCTGTAGAACAAAGTGAGGTCTTGAACCGTCCATGTAGGAAACGGGCAGGTATAATTTTAGTCCTTAGGGTCACTCGCCCCAATTCGGAACACCTGGTCCATCCACCAAGACGACGTTGATGTGTTCATCCGGATTGTCGAGTCGAATCAAGCTCAAAGGAAGGAGCTCCTTGATGTCGGAAAAAACAGCAGCGACCGATTCGTCTCTGCGTCGCGGTGCCAGATTGCGAGGCCTTCCAGGATTTCCTGAGCTGATGAGTTGAAATCAGGGACGAAGCTTCGGGATTCAGATCTGGCAACGATTTCTCTCCATGATGTCTGCGCTCGAAATCGAACACAGGTGAGCTGGCCGGCGTATTAATGAAAGATAAAGGTGCAACTCTTTTTGGCGTAATTATAAAGACTCCCCGCGGCCCTTTTCACCAAAGACGTAAGCTTTGTGAGCACGCTCATTCTTCTGTTTACCCCAAACATCTCTTAAAAGCCTCTCGAACCGACTACAGAGCGATTCAGGTATTTAAGAGGCAGGGTGCGTTCATGTTTGCGACCAAGGCCCATAACAAAAGATTGATTTTACATGTGTTTCTGGTGGAAATCTCTTTTCCGTGCGTTTAAGTGCAGGGTTGGGGTTATCTGCAAACCTATGAACTCATTTAATTCTCCGTATCCGTCCCCCTGACAGCGATAGACCGCTATTCACAGCGCAGAACAGATATCCACTCAGCAGACGCTAAGCAAGTTATTTTAATGACGAGCACGCCGGAGAGACAAAGAGACGCTTGAAGATGTGGGGGCAGTAAGAGAAGGTACGTTATGCTACACCCGCTCGGCTACATTCTCATTCAACGTCGCCGTCGTGGAGGGAAATCCATTTTGGCCCGTCAGCTGCAGCTCATTGACTCGCCATGTCAGCTCCCATCTCATTACTGTGCCTTCTGGTGCATTTTATTGAATTTCATCCCTCATTTCACCGAACTGCCACTGTGTCCATGTTTTTTTTTTCTCGCGTGTTTGTTTTCACAGTTAGTAGAAATACACTCAGACGAGCGCCGTGCGACTGCAGATTGTTTTGGGACTCCTTCTGTCTCGATAACAAGCGTGATGAATCCTTTTTCACGGCAGATGTTTTGACTTGTCAAAGCAGGAAAAGCACAGGTGGGATTTCTTAGATTAATAAATGGCTTCATTCTATTTCGGTGAGCTGGTTTCAGGGCTTCGGTGCATCGTGCACGCTCACTTACTAGCAGTGTTTTACGCAATAACCTCAATATTACACTGATAGCCAGAATAAATGCCCGATTAAAATGCCTGAGACTGATCGGATCCGACCTGATCTGAACGCCTTTTCAATCAGATCAACGGGGGTGGTGTAAACCTTTTGATATTCCGATCAATAAGAAAATATTAGCGATTTTTCCGATTGTTTCCACCTGCCCAGGCTTCCAGGAGGCACAAAAACACGGCGGCAGCAAAACAAAAACTATTCTGTGGCCGAAACAACTTATCTGTTGGGAGTTTCTTTAAGGAGTTAAAAATTGTTGAACGCCACAATTGTTGAAATGCTTGATACAACAAGTTGTTCAAAGAAGTGTTCGATAAGATCAGCGAAGCCGGAATCCACCGAGCCGTCGACCAAATCAACAACCTCTGGAGAAGTTTGGAAGGCAGCCGACTAAAGTTACGAGACTAAAAGTAAAAAACGGCAAAAGTGGTTCCCACCAAGGCAGACTTCTGGATGATCTGGACGATTGGCGATATATATTCTCATCGCAGCTGGAAAAGAAAACCTTCTGCTGTTATATTTCCGGCAGGCGGAACCACTTTGCACGAGTCAAGAAAGTTATATTCTGAGTTAATGCTCGCGGGCACGTCTCAGAGTGAATAAACCATCGTTAACGTCGGTGGTCACACCTGTGCTTTTCCTGCTCTGACAAGCCGACGTGTCTATTCAAGAAAACGGCAATGAACAAGTGAGCATGAAACTTAATAATGTCGTAAATCCTATCTGACATGCACCGAACATCAGCCGATCGGAAAAGTTGTTCTCTTCTCTGTTGATTCCCCTTCTTGTGTGTTTGCTTAACCTCGGGTTAAACTCTCAGATCAGGCATGTGGCTGATTTGGCCGGTGAATACAACCTCCGATAAGATCGGCAGTGATTACGCTGACAGTAAACACCCTCGGTGATTGATGCCGATGAGATATTACACATCACATCTGAGACAAACCACCACAGGAGAAAAAAGCCTGTCGCAACAAGCACATTCCGCCAGAGCGCCATTTATCATAATTTACATGACTTCAGCGAATAGTTTAGGATGGAGAGGGAGATAAAAGTCCGCTCTGGGCTGGACTGATATTTATCTGCTTCATCTGAATTCCTGTAATTTCACTGTCGCCGATCTTCGTGCAGCCCCTGCACAGGAATTTCAATCAGGTGGAGGAGGGCGGAGGAGGGGGGTTTCTCCACAGGGATTTTTTCTCTCAATCCCCTCAAAGCAACAAGGTCACTCAATAGTTGCCATTGTTCAATGCGGTTTGTGGCCAAATTTATTCCAGAGGCGTTCCTGGCTTTGAGGAGATCATGTCGGTGTCAGTTCTGAGCAGTCATGATTGTCCGATCGAGCCTTCGTTTGAGGTCAGGGGTCACCTGCCCGCCATCGTCCCGGTGTCAATCACAGGTTGACCTCTCTGACCGCCGATGGGGAACAGGAGAAGATGCAGATTGTTTTTTTTTTTTTCTGCCGTCGCTTGCAACTCTCTCCGCAGGTCAAAACGCAGCGACCGTTAATGATGTGAATGGTTTTTGATCAGAAGGTCCCCGAGAGTTCAAAGAACGAGGAGGCCAAGTGTCTGGAAAAGTCGAACTCCACTGATTTTGCATTCCCGTGACATTCTTGGACTCGTGATGGCCAAATTGACACAGCAGAACCAGAAGTATCGTAGGTTTTTTTTCATCGTCTTTTATCCATAACTCAACGCAAGAGTCAAACTCGGTTGTATTACGCTCGCAGCAGCTAATGTCAACTCAAGCTGCTATGCTAAAGCAGCGTACAGAAGCAGGCTACAGACTCCAAACCCCCAGATTCTTTCCGTTTTCAAACTTGCAGACGTTGACTCAAGTGACACCAGTTGAACGCGTCACCTTCTCGAGCTTTCACTTGGAAAACACGTTTAAATCGAGCTGTCTTGCTTTTGTCAGTCAGTTCGCTTATTGGTTGATGCTAACTTCCTGTGGCTCAGTAGATACGGTCTGTCTAATATCCGCCCCCAAAGTTTTAAAATTGTTCAACGTACTTGAAACATATTCCGCACTATGAAAAGGGAGCGGACACATCGGAGATCAGAGGTTCCCACAGGAATGACTCACGCAGAGCTGTGTGGAAACTCAAAAGGAAAAAAACGCCGAACTCGACGTGACCTCAAACAATATTTTATATGTTTACGTGTTACCCCGACCATTAAAAAAAGAAACATTTTTTTAGTTATATTGGATAAAACAGCAACATCTTCTGACTGCACGAGGTCTTCATCACTGTGAGGTCACAGCCAGTCACTGTTTTACCGATGTGTCCGACTAAATAAAGGTTTTTTCACGCGACTCCTTCTCCTCGTTCTGCTCCAAAGAGCCCGAGGAACGCTTTTTGTGTTTGGCGCTGTGAGAGTATATGGAAGTCTGGTATTACAGTTAGCATAACAAAAAGTACCACAGTGTACACAGAGTGTTTTAAGCTAAAGGGAGCTAGCGTCATCCGTCTCAGGCAATGTAAACACCTGAAGTTCCCTGAAGGCTCCTTTTTAACAATCATTTCAAACACCCGCGGACAGCTAAATGGGACACTTTGCAACAGTCGTGGCAATGTTTGAAGTGCGAAGACGGATGGATACTTTAAACCTCAACGGGCAAAAAATAAACCCCTTGATGTATCGGCGTTTTGAAGCTATCTCTCTGTGCATCTCAATAAGATTCTTCAGGATTCTTTCAGTGTCCGCCTGCCTCCAGCGCAGCTAAATCTCAAAGGATATACGACCTCATTAAGCTGAGAGCCGGGGTCTCCCTGGAAGCACACGGCTCAACTGCCATCAATTTATAGACATCAGCAGATTGTTCGGATTCACGGAAGCCGCAGCCCCCACGCGCTACCTGCATCGTGAACAGATGTGGCGGGAGCTGCAGCCCCCGATCCAGCGACGCGTGACGAATGGCTGAATTTCACCAAAGGCCAGGGGTCAAGTCGTATCCCTTACCCGACCCTGGCATTAGACACAGACGCATGATGTCAGTTCCCATGTGGAGGGCGACTGCGGACCCCTTTGACACGCCTCAGACTTTTTTTTCTCTCCACGGAGCTGCAATCCCGGCAACCGTGAACCGTGAACCTTCAGTTCCCAGAGACCCACCCCGAAATTATTCGGTCCCGGAGGAGCCGCGCGCTTTCTTCCGTTCGCCTTCACCCGCCGCTCACAAACCCCCCAGACGCCCGGCAAAGTCACTCACCTGTGGAAGGGAGCGCGTTGTACGAGAAGAGGTTCAAATTATGTGTCATCTTGCAGGTCATAGTTTCGCCGCGGCCCGTCCTTGTACCTCCTGGTGCGCGGCGGCTTCTTTTCATTATTTATTGAACACTACACAGACCCACCACTTTGTGAATTCACTCCAAAAAAAGAAAAAAAAGAAAAAGAAAAGAGGCACTGCTGCACTTTTGTCCTTCCTTTTCTTGAAGTGGAAATCTCAACATTTGCCCTCTTTTAACAGGAAAATGGAAGAACCGATCCAGCGGCTACTGACATGTTCGGCTACAGCGTCAAGACGCATGTGTTTTTATTCAGCAGATGTTGAATTTAACGTGTTATCTGTGTCATCACTGGACAAAAAGCTGATTTCATGCAGCTGTTTTTTTTTTTTTTTACGCTTCCACTCCAAAGTCTGTCTTTCCAAAACATGTGGCTTGTTTTTTTCCACTTCTGCTGTAACGCCACCAAACTCTGTTCACAAAACCAAAGAATAAAAAAAAAAAAACATTGAAAACTCTTCCAGCAGCTTAATTCATGCGTTTTCCAGTTTGACTCTTTCTGGCGTCCATGTACTCGTTCTCATGGCTGAATCCTAAGACCTCCACGGCTGTTCTCTCAACAAACGTACAGACTCAGCGCACATGTCACACGACCTCATAATGTATATATTCCCGCGAAACAAAGGCCCATTTATCAGATTAGAGTGCCTGTATGTGCAGCAGCAGCGATCGTGTTATTGGCCCCCGTGTCACCCATCGCTTAGAAAACTGGATGCTTGCGTAAACTTCCTGCTGTTTTTATATGCTGCCGCGGGTCAGGGGTCAGCTGACGAGCGTGACAAATCGCGAGATAAATCAACGTCTGAAAGCATTTTGTCATCGGCGCACTCGAATTCGATGAGCTTTAATTCGTCGCAAGGAGCCTCGATTGGCTCGCGTTGTTACTCACCGTGATGGATGATGTTTGTTTAACGGTGAGCTTACATATACACTGTGCAGACACTGCATTAGCTGGAAGCGCTGAAACGTAACACTTGAGTTGCATTACAGATTACTTAAGAATAGAGCAGTCTGTTTTCTGTTTATGGAGGTTCTTCGGTTCGATGTCATACTTCATAAAGATGCCAACATGGCTGTATTAGACTGTATTTTTTTTTTGTTGGAGTAATGTTTCTGGGTCTAATGCAGCAACATCATTTTCTCTCTATTTCCTCTTTTTCTGTCATCTCGAAGATGCGTCTCAAGTCGCGCAGGCGGCTGACGACCTTTTATTAAAACGTCTTTTAGCTTCAGTGCTCGTTATTTATTTTGCGCTTACACTTTCAATCTGCGAGCCCCTATAGAGCGAACCAATCAGGCCCCTGAGTGACACACCGATTGAGCGGTTGAATCAATATGCCCGGGATTAGAAGTAAGACTCTGTCTGAATAACTGCGCTGGTTTTTAATTATGTTACCGCTTCGCTCGCTGGAGTCGGGGGCAGTGCTTTCAAATAACCGCTGAAACTCTGCCAGGTCTGTTTTCCTCTCTGTCAGTTTAGGTAAAAGTTAATCACAGTCTTCCTCAAAAGGTTTTTTTTTTTCTGGCGCTTTAAAGAAGTCACTACAATCTTTCGCGATAATTACAGATCCAGCAATAGGATCTGCAATATCGTCTTTTAAATCTACTGCAGCGTGAAAGGTAGTGCAGCATTTTCGAGAGGCTGAGTGTACTGTAGGAAATCAAATTTTCCACTTTTCTTATCAGTTCTGCTTTGACTCACTCGCAGCGCTGAGGGTAATACCATCTTGAAAGCGTAATTGCATGAGGGGGGGAAGGTTATATTATCGCAGGAGGATACAGCGATGACTTCATTCGGCCGCTGCATCCAAGGTTAGCCCTGCTTCGTCGCGAGGAAGAGGCTCGTTATGGCGAACGATCACGGGGATTGTAAACACATGTGGACAAGAGGCACGAGTTAGGTGTTTGGGGCTTGGACGGTATTCAGAAATCTGGAGCAGAACACCCGTAGGCTCGTCATTTACCATCAGTCAGGGCTTTTTCGATTCCAGCACCGATCGAAGGCTAATCGTTCGAGTATGGAAATCGCTCGTGACTCCTCGTTCCAACCTGCCCCTCCCCCTCCCCCTCCTCTATATCACTTTGAGTTGTTTGTGGTTTCGTCCGCCGCACAACAATTCAATTACAACGAGGTCCCGGCGACCTGCCACTCCTCATTTCCCTGATTACTTCGGCAGGGTGACCAGCAACAGACTTCAGGTCCGGATCAATAATCAAACCCAGACCAAAAAGAGAATGCCCAACCCCCACAGAGCTGTGAGTAAATGAGGAGGAGGAGGAGGAGGAGGAGGAGGAGGTGCAGCGAGAGGCCATAAAGAGCCAAAATGTTTAATTAGTTTGACCCTGTGAGTGCCGTGGGATCGTCTCCACCCACCGAGCAGATGAAAAGTGCTAATTAGCTGAGTGGGAGATGAGGAATACTCGCAGGTAATTCCGCTCACGGCTCTCATTGATTAGGTCAGAATTAACCTGTGGACTCGTTCTCTCAGGGGACATCTTCGTCTCAACGCCAGATTGGGTTGGACGTTCATCTGCCACAAGCGGGACCATCAGTTCCAAGCGGCCACTTTGCCGCGGCACCATACTCAGGATCAGACCTAAAACGATGTTTCTCAGACTCACACAGATCTTCTGTTCAACAACAGCCATCGTTTCACTAATAGTTACTCTTACGTAATGAATCGCGAGCATATTTGTGGCAGAGCTATAAAACTGACGGCAGCCTCACAGCTCACTGACATTTGCCAAACGCTAACGGAGCCAATATGGACTCACGATATGCATATTAGCTGCAGCGGGACGGGAAACTGTGGCTCACCTCGAGTGCATGTTCGAGGCCAACAGTAATAGTAGTGGCAGGGAGAGCAGAGCAAAGACGATTATCTTTTCGACAGAGCTGACTCGGGGAAACATTTCTGCATCAATCACAGGTGAGGTTGTTGATAAAATGCTACATAAACTAGCTTTATTTGGGGGGCCTCCAAATTCACATACAGCCAGTATGTTGGGTCCATACTGTACCAACGACGTTATAGGATTGGCTGGAAGGACCTTGTTAGAAGCTGGAACCAGCTGTCGGATAAACAAAAATTGGGACCTGACACATTCTTTTAAAATGATTGATTCATAGTCACATTAATAAAGAAATACTTTTCATTATTTCTATAGTTGAAGTGGTCATTGAAGTAGACAAAAAGTACTTCAATAACCGGTTTCTCTTAGCGTTAAGTTAAAACTTCACATTAAAGGTATTGATGGATAAGTACATATTCAATCTCATTATTTATATAGCTGTGCTTTGAAATTCTGTAATACTGACAGACTAAAAAAGTGATCCCCATGAGTAATACCACAATTTAGCATAAGACCTGCATAATCAATCTACATACAGTATTAGCTTTATTGATAGATCCCTATTGATTGATTGCATATTTTGCATACACTCGACATTGCATGTCTGGCGCTGTATGCCAAGAGCAAAGTATTAGACCTCATTGCAAAAGAATGTAAATGAATTTCATTATTATTATGAGGTCAGTGCTGAAAACAGGCCATCAAATTTATGCTAACATAAGCAGCTCTGGTTTTGTTGTTTTTTGTTTGATTATATGCAAAGTATTCGCAGCGCAGGAGGAGAAGCATGTGCTGTACTTCACATGTTCTGGACTCAGCAGACTGTTTCAAAACCTGCTCTGTGACTTTGAGCAGCCCTGGCACCGCAGCCAGACAAGGATTTCCTGGGTAAAGATGGCTGGGTATGTCGGGGAACGGCGGACGACGACGCGGGGAGGAATGCGGTCACATACGCTGGTGTTTTTGAAAAGGAATGCCTGGAGGCTGTGCATATTTCTGCTCATTACACATCAATTATGGATTCTTCTGGATGAAAGGATCCCACCTGTGACACTGGAGTGAAAAGTTCAGTGGATCCGAGTTTGGGAAAAAAAAGTGGTTTAATGAGTCGGAATTCCAGAAAAATGAACATTCAGTCCCACATGTCGCAGCGAGTGTCTGTCTGCTCCCAAAGCAGAAGCATCTGCCGAGCCGCTTTGTGACTGCACATCTGTTTCTTTACAGTGAATTGGACTGCTGTAAAAATGCAACCGGAGGCGAATGAATCTTTGTTGTCTTTGTTTTCGATCATTTGTTTCTCGTAAACATGTTTCCTTTCTGTGGATGAGAAAGCTTTTTTGTAAGCTCTGGAAAGCAAAGACATATCTGAGGACTGTGAGGTCAGGACGAGGGCGGGTGGCCAGCGGAGTTCGTCAGACCTCAACAGATGATATACAAATCAGATGGAGAAATGAAAGCGTAAGCAAAGTGTGAGTTAACGGTTGGTATATGACTCCCAGGGGCCCTGTGCACTTCTTCACAGCCAGTTTGACACCAAACACATAATGGAGCGGGCAGGCGGTCTCTGGTGATTTGCCCACGGCAGCAGCAGCAGCAGCAGCAAGCTGCAATTCACGGTTTGCTCTTTGCTCAAACACTCCTATTCCCTTTTCTGAAAGTTAGTTACCTGGCTGTGTTTACACGATGCACAACATCCACACAAACCAAACTGAGATGGCTACAGTTACAACAAAGCCTGCAGAGGGCTGAGCCTCAGTCACTTAATGATTAATTGTTCTCTAAACAAAGAAAAGCACCAGGAGAGCCGAGACGCATCAGGCTGAACTCATTTACAGTCGAGTGTTTGAATCTCAGCCACCTGCCGTTGCCATATCGCTTTACCATTGATCAGAGTGCAACGGAAGCAAGGCTGAGAATCAACAAACATTCATATTCTGAAGAGGAAATCTAATGTTTCACTTTGTTTAGACCGGGGCTGCCCAAAGTTGGCCCGGCATAAGATTCAACAGAGAAAGAAAATACATATTTGAATGTGTAATATGTGAGAATTTCAGTTGGAAACATCAAAAACTAAACTAAAATGATCAACATAATATGATCATGTTGAAGAAATATCCACTGAAGCTAGCATGCTAACCAGCTAGCGCTGGCATGTCCTGATCCAACACCTGCTAGCTGTGTAAGTGCCTACACTTCCCTGGTGCTCCGAGCTCACAGTCAGGACTGCTAGCTACATCGCTACCTCGGCTAACTAGCTAATGGTAGCCACTGTTAGCAGCATTTTAGCACTAATGCTGGTCAAATGCTGCCCCCTATTTGTTGGCAAATTCTTACATATTGCACCTTTTTACATATTTAAGATCTAAATCATAACCCATTTTATTTTTGCTTGTGGTCTGGATTGTACTGTTAAGTTTCAGAAAGAAGATTTGGCACCCCGGTCTAAACAATTAATTACTACTGGAGAGGACACTTCTCCTGCCTCTGCTGTTTACTCATCATCGATACAAGAAGGATCTGGTACCACGGAGTCCCGCCAGGGTCTATCTTTGGCCCACAGTTAGATCCGAAATCTCCACCAGGATAAGTTTGCAAATTTGCAGTGCTATATTTGGAGGAATTCTGGCTGTGGCCATTAGAGTGCTATGAAACTTTATACGAGAGTTTATATCAAAAGAATCTCTGCTAATGCGGCCACACTGAGCCAACATGTGAGGATTCGTTACATGAGGACAGAAGTGGCTTAATGGTTATGCGATGCAGTGTCGAGGAGACTCAATTCAGACATTCAATTACAGGCTGGTTGGGGTCAGAAAGAGCTTTGAACCGCAGTTATTTGCGGTCTCCCTCCTCCGCCATAACATTTTATCAGTAAGCCGTGGATTTGACTAAAGTTGCAGACCCTCATTATAAGGTCGGCTCAAGACAATGTTGAGTCGTGAGACATCTGAAAAACATTAAAATCCAATAAAGATCCTCGGTAGTTTTTTCTGTTCAAATTGCCTCTATTAATTCCGTACGTCTTCAATAAATGACAGGGCAAAGAGCTCTGTGGAGAGAACACGAGATGGAATATGCCATTTGTCACGGGCAACATCTCCAGCGACGTGAATTTACTGCTCGTCCCGGCCCTTCGCCAAGTGAGCACAATGCTGCTTACTGAAAGAAGGAAAAGGGGTTCTTCCACATTGGTGCTGCGATACATTTTCAAGAAAGTGTTGTTGTCGTTTCAGCTAACTTCCTGTCCGTTTTGCAGATAGCGATCCACTCCTTCATCTCCCTTTTTGCCTCTTTTCCTCAGCCGTTTTTCTTTATAACCGTGCCGACTGTTAGTAATATAGTAGAATATAACACTTACAGCTGCTTTAATGAATCATTAACATTGATTGGTGCAGCTTTAAAGCAATCCTTCCTCCCTCTATCTCGTCTATGGGCCCTTTTCGAGACTGACTGGATGATAAAACTCCGTCCTCCAAACGAAAAAAGATCTTAAGAAGAGTCTGCGAGATAAAACACCAGCATACCTAATATCACCAAGAATCTCGTCCACGCAGCAGCGTTATCAATCACTCAGACTTTCATGGGCCCGACCAAGGTTTCCCTCTGAGACCTCTCCACCTGTGGCGGGACTGCACCGCGCCAAATCAAATTATGGACCTGAAGTGTGATGAAAAACAGCATACCACGACTCCCATGTGAGTCCCGCTCCTCTTCATAACAATGTGTGATAAGACTTTGGGAACATTATCCTCTATCCTATATCCTGTGGCCTGCCAACTTTCTCCCATCACCTTATCGAAAACTTTGTTATGCCAAAGTTGGTGGGAAAGCTGAAGCTATCCCAGCTGTGTTGGCTCCACGTATGATCTGAACGACATGAAATGACAAACCCTAAATTATCTGAATCCAGACTCCAAATGCATCAGGACAATTCACACAGCACTGTTTTTCTCCTGACAGTGTCCCAGCTGTTGTGATGTTTTTGTGAAATACTGTGCTGATTCCTGGAAGCCAGAGAGAGCGGGAGGGTGTTTTTGAGCAGCAGGCTCGCTCCGGCTGTGTAATTGTCTCTCCGACACAGTGAGGCATCTCACTCCCTGACTGACACGTCTCACCTCTGCCCATCCATCCATCCATTCATCCAGTTTCCCCCCGCTGGCACTGTCTCTCTCCCAGGCTCAGCTACTATTATACACACCGCATTAGCCGCATTAGAACAACAGGGCTGCAGAAAAGGACCCTGACCCGTTTCCAGAGTTGTGGTTTCAGTAATGAGCTGCTATAATGCTAAAACCTCACATGTTGTAGAGTCAAAACCTTAAGATAGTCACGATAGTCTTTTTTGAGACTTAGGGTGCACGTTGATGCCAAATGTGAACAGCCTCTGAGTGCATTTACAGCTGTTGCTGTACTGTAACCATTTAACTACTCGCAGTACCACCCTTAATAAAACATATTGATGCTAAACATTTATAAATACAGTTAACCGTTACCTATAAATTATACTACTTTTTCGTCCGTGGAGAAAGTCCCCAGACTCCCTTTAAAAAACACTCAATTTTGAAACTTGTTGAGTCATGAGAAACTTTATGAACTTTGTGAAACGCTTTCCACAACAAATGTGCAACTATTTGGGCTAACTTGTTAATTCGGCAAACATTATATATACTGTTGTAAAATACATATCTGTTTGTTCCAGTGATGTTGCGTAAGGAGAAGGGAAGTGAGATATCTGTTCATTCAGGATGGATGGTGAAACCACATGTGAACAGCCTCTTAGTTTCCAAAGCATGCAGGGTGGTGTCAGTTAGACTGGTATTAGCAATGCAAGAAAAATGCAAGATCACTCACTCAAGACGCTGGCATGACAGTAGCTAACAGGCACATGCTGGTGACGAATGGATACGTTTTATACACAAAGACAGAAATATCTTCATGTATAACATTTGCCGAATTAACAAGCAGCCCCAAAGATTTAAGAATGTGTTTTTAGACAGTTTCACAAAGTTTATTTAACTGCTCCTAGCTCAACAAGTCTCAAATTATAGCGTTTTTTTAAGGGAGTCTGGTGACTCTTTTCACAGACAATAAAATGTAGCCTTTATTATTTACTGTCTTTGTTAAATTTGACATGTTTACTGTCAATATGTCATATTCTTTAATAAATTTGGTATAAATGGTGAAATCAGTTGACATGGTGTATTTGTTCAAGCAGCTGCTGGGAGGTATTGGAAGATGGTCTTTAGCAGAAACAGCGATTCTGTGACAGACGCTTTTTTAAAGGAAAGAATGTTTTGTTTTTAATGCCGAATTTACAAGGAGGCACCAATAATTCAGAATTTACCGTAGCCGCTTCACGAAGTTCGCCAAGTTACTCCTCGTGCAACAACTCTTAAAATCACCCAATTTCTAAAGGGAGTCTGGTGATAGTGTGGTTATGAGTTGAATGGTTAGTGTCTGCCGCTAAAGTTGGCGGACTAAGAGATCCCAAACACGTAATTTACACGACATTTAGCGATGCGTAATTTAGGGTAGTTCACATCTGTACTCAAAACGAATGCTCTGACTCAATGAGCGTGTTCACATTTGGCATCAACATCTGCTCCGAGTGATCCGATCACAAGTGGGCAGCTCTGTGTTTCATTTCTTCTTGGATCTACCAAATTTTCAAAGATGTTTGCATGTTGTGTCAAAGACCCTTCAAAGAAAGGAACATGCTGTGAGTTTTGCCAGAGGAATTTTTCAGTGGTGTTTGTTGCCCCGAGATCGAGATTCTGAATCACTTTCTCAAAATATGCGGGGAGGACGAGGCCAAGTTCTACCGCAAGACATCTGACTGGCAGACGGGGAGAGAATCCGTTGGATCTCTCATAGGTTTTTTTGTGGCAGGTTGACGCGCTCATTCTACAAACCACATGGAAAAAAAAAAAGATAATGAGTTATTTCATTCGGTGCAGAGTGGACACATTGTGATATCTCATCGGCCCCAGTCTGCCAGCTGAGGGGGACTTGAAGCATGAAAAGATGCCTGACAGCTGTAGGGGGAAACATATGCAGCTGATAAGCTTGAGTTAAAACAACTGGGTGTTCAGCTGGAGGTGATCACAAAGTATTTCTGCCAGGAAAGACACATTCCAGTTGTGACAAGCCTCCGCTCTAATTAAGAAAACCACAAACACAAACACACAGAAAGACGAAAACAGAGAAATCAAATCAGAGATGCCACGTTGTTGTTTTTTAGTCAGCAGCTCACAGCTTCAAAAAGAAATATTGTAATGAGTTCAAGAGTGCACGAGAAAGAGACTGAAGGGAACAGCATTACTGCTGTCACATGCTGTCCTGCTCAGTTTGGACACATAATCTGCAGAAATCAATAACAAATGAGAGCATCATGACTGATAACATGAGCGAGGCTCCAGCAGGGAGTCAAACTAGGAATATGCTGCCACCTAGTGACCAAAGTTCAGCTGATCAGACAGAGATAAGATGAGTTTAAATACAGATGTTCAACCTGATTTACAAATATATTGATTCATAAAGACCCCGATTATAATATGTGAAAAACAATTTACCAGCTGTGTGCGTGTTCGTGCAGTTATTAGTTACAGTAGTCGTCAATTATGGAGCTTTTATGTTTTATAGCTCAAGATATGATCATTTAAGGGTTATGGCATTGTGTAAAATGTCTTCCAGCTTTAATGGTTTCTACTAATTGGATGATTAGAATTAAAAAAACCTTTTGTGACGGAAGAGCTTAAGAGAGGAGACAATGAGGTGTCGTGATGTACCGGGAACGACGACTGTGATTTCAACATTTCAGGTTTAAAAGAGAAGATAAGTAAATAGGGAGTTTGCAAAGACTGTATGTACTGATATTTTACTCAGTTGCAAGTAAAACTACAGGTATTCAACTAACTTCTTAAGTAAAACTATGAAGTATTCCTCTCAAACTCTACTCTCAGTATTATTTACCTTTTTACTGTTGATGTTAAAATGTTAAATCACTTAGAGTTTTGTGTTTTTGGCTGTATGTCAGGGTTTTATTGACACATTTGTGATCAGATCGCCTTGTTGACCACATAAATCCAAATGAAAGGTTTAGTTATTAATTCAAATTGTATTCAATTACGCAATTATGATCTTACATGATGTAATGCCTAAATACTGTATAAGTTAAATTACAGACTAGGAAAAAAAAAAAAACGTATACAGATATTTAAGCGGATGTAATAATCGACCGCAGCTTATCAATAAGGAAAAGCTGTTAGTATTCAATAATAAAGTCAGAACCATTAAATGACATTTAAAGGTGCACTATGCAGTTTCAGGGACGAAATCTTCACATACTATTTTTTTACTTATGCCATAACAAACTAAATAAACAAACTCTCTTTGTTGTCATGACAGAATAAACTAAATAAAACAAACTGACCTTAAAGGACAACACAACTGTTTATATGTGGCGGACCCTGCCACCTCTCTAGCCCGAGAACAGCTTGTTTGTTCAGTTATGGGAAAAATAAATGCTTCTGAGTGTTTAAAATATAAAAAATTCTGAGTTTACATTTCTTCTTCTTCTAAACTACATAATGCCCCTTTAATGCATATAATCATTCATGATCATCTTGCATTGTTCAGGCTGATTATCTTCAAGTAGAGTCATTATTTTTAAGTTAATTAGATCTCTTTATCTCTGAGGTCAGGACCAGTTATGATTATACAGCCTGATATTAAGCCTTAATATGGAGATACTATAGTTGTGATTGGAACATGTAAATGAGGGTATGACACAATAATATTTGTATTTTGTCCCATCGTATCACAAATCATCATAAAAACAGATATCCTATCAGAAATTTGACTACAAGCTTGAGCTTTCAGATGAACTCCACTGCTGCAGCTCCGCCTGCGGCCACTAGGTGCTGCTCTCTCAACATGCATCACGCTGCTGAGGGTGACACATGACATCAAGGAGCTAATACAGTAAATGGATGAAATATCCCAGGCTCATTTTTCACGAGGTGTACTGATAAGTCAATAAAGCAGGTAAAAGACTCATTTTTCTTATTAGATCTATTCTACAATCACGGAGGAGGAGATGGAGATAAAGAGCAGCAGCATAAAGAGTTTGTCATTGTGAGACTTTGAGGCAATTACGGCGAGGATTGTGTGATCCAATATCAGGAAAATGCCTCCAATGTTTTCTACAAGTTCTAAGTTGTGGAGCTGAAACAAACCACTGGCTCTGCAGATGTCGCACAACACAGCACGTCCTCGTTAATTATCGATTCTTTGACATTCCGGCGTATGTTTACAAAGACTCTCACAAAGCAACATCTGCTTTAAGCCTGTAAACAGCTGCATTGCACATTCTGCTTCAGGGATTTGAGGACGTGTTTTATAAAAAGGTCCTTCTATCAAGCATTATAAAGGTACTGCGGCCTTTATACGTCATTGTAAGATGCTGATTAACATATACAAGCCTCAATAACAGCATCATAAACAAATGTATCGTCAGCGTATAAGACAAACAGGAAAACGACAACGTCGCACAGTTATTGACATGAATCTTACGTAGTGAGAGCTTATAAAAACGTACATAAAACATTAACACCAATAAAAAAAAACTTAAAAACTTAGCTTATGTGAGTTAACTTCTAATAAATGCATAATCAAGTATGTATTAATGTTAATAAAGCAATAAAAAGCTTAAAAATTATCATCACTACATATGTTTTTTAATGCCACTGTAAAACTTATAGACTTTAATTAACATTATTACGCATCGGTAAGTGCTTATACATGATCTGACAATAACCTTGTGCATTATACTAGTATTCACATGTGATAAGCATCTTACAAGGGTTTAAAAGGGCCTGACGCTTACCACAAGGACCTCAATATGATGCATTATTAACCCCAAACTAAAAGGAAGTCACTACAATCTGTGAAAAGACTCATGTAATGCACAGAACTCAGAAGTCTTAGTGAAACTCTGCTGTCAGACTCGAGCTGAGCTGTTCTCTTCAATATCCCGGCTTCTTTACGCTCTGCCAAGTAGTGGCCAGAAACATCCCAAAACTCATCATCATCATCATCGTTAGAGCGGTGCAGGGGAGCGAAGGCTGGTCCCTCTGTCTTGGAAGGAAATTCCATCGCTACAGCCTTCACACCTCCTCATCAATCAAGTCCTCCCGACTCGGCGCCAGTCACACGGGCATCGGATGAATGCTGAGAAAGAGGCTGAAACATGTGAAAAAGAAAAAAAAAATCCTGTCATCATCATATACATTTTTTTTTTTTTTAGAAATTAGACGCAGCTCCGGTGGCAGGAAGCCACAAAAAACGCCGTTTTTCCGAAGGCTGGGATGAAAGCCGCCATTGAAGCGAGATGCAAGCAAATGTAAAACCAATTGAGTCGAGGAGGGAAAACAGCACAAACCAGATATATACTTTCTATCCACTCCAAGATGAGTGAACTACACGGAAAAGCCTATTACAGCAAGTACCTATTTTCCATAATGAGTGGGGGGAAATGTGTAGCTTTGAAGCAAACATCTATCAGACATTTTACAGTTTTCTCAAATGAGCAATCAGGGGTATTGATGTACACACACCCTTAAATACAAATCCGCGGCTCTCGCTCAAAAGGGCTTTTACCGACAAATCAGACGAGCCGAGCAATCTTTTCGAGCGCCGCCTCAAGTAATCTGATGACATCAAACACAGTCGGCGCGGAGCGACGGAGGTGACTCTGAAAGGAGTTGTCAAACTAAAAGCACAGGTTGATTTAAAGGGATGAGTTCGCAAAAATAAATGTAAATTCACTCATTATCTACTAAAACCTCAACCTCAGGGCTTTTCACTTTTGGGTGAACTTATCCTTTAAAGTCAGCACGCAAACCTTGGGTCTGTTGCTACACCCACGATTTTTTTGCCAAGTAGCCAAGTGCTTGCTCCGATGATGTATTTCAAGTTCATGTGGAAGTGTATTAGAGCTCACTGGGACACACTTGATTAATGAGGCTTTACTGCAGCTCATGCAAATACACGGAGAACAGACGCTTTGCTGGTTTTTCATTGAATTTTCATATAATTAAAAATAAGTAGGGTAATGTATTACAGTTACAGTCAGGAGCGGGTGTAAAAGAACTGCATATTTATGAGCCCAGAGGAGTAATACAGTTAATAAAGCAATCAGATCAGTGTGTTCCAGTGGTCTAAGACACAAAGTCATATTCGATCTTGGCCGAGTCGCCAGGATTAAATGTTAGTTAATGATTCTGCAAACCACTTAATGTTGCTGTCTATGTACCAACATCCCGAGTTGACCTTCATTTCAGGAGGCAGAGGTGATGGTGGTGGAGTTGGTGGCTGCAGATTGAGACTGCGTTTCAACAAGTGTCAAACGTACGCGGGACAATTTCCAGATTAAGCTGTGGCGACAAATTGCGGATATTTTCTCGAGGAAGTTGAAACATCTCCAGCCAAAACTGGTGTTTTAAGCCACGGCATGATATTTTCCTAACCCTAACCAGCTGGGTTTCGTGTTTAAACCTAATCAGAAACACAGCGATGTCTCAACATACAATTTAAAATACGTTGTTTGCAGAAGTAAACATCGCCAACATTCACTCTGTGGTTGGGTTGTTTCATCTTTTATATAAATCTGACACAACGCCCTCACATAAAGAAAGCACGTGGATGTACTAAAGACTGTGATGACATCTTGATAAGGAACTTATCACTGACAAAATGATACAATGCTTCATCTTTTATTTTTACAATGTTTACATGTTTTTACACATATGGGGTATTCTGGCCTCAAGAAGAATGTTTAAAAAAACAAAAAAAAAAGTTCTCATTTATTGAAAGGATTTTCTTCCAAACACTGCCCCACACAATACCTCAAGACAGTTTGAGGTCTTTCTGGACGGCTCTGAACAGCTGTATCACAGCATCTGTCCACGCCTCTCTCTCCTGCTGGCTGCTGACTCGAGCCAGCGTCTGAGTCGCGTACACCAGCGTCAGCACTGTCCTCTCAAAGTCCTGCCGGCTCAGAGGCTGCCGGTGCCGGGCGAGCTCTGCCGTTAGGCGGCGAATGTCGGAGAGCCTCTTGGGCAGGATGTCGTCACAGATGACCTCCAGCTTCTCGACGTTCCTCATGGAGGCCAGCTCCTCATCCGGGATCAGCATGGAGTGCGCCGTGCCTTCTATCTGCATTCCAGCCAGCAGGATCTAGGAAACATCAAGATAAATACTCGTGAACTTAGCATCCGCAGTGTTGTCATTTTTTTTAATCAGGAGCTTTCAGCAGTGGAAGTCAGACCACAAACGTTTGGCTTGGACAGATCATTTGCACATTCTCAACATAATTTAAATTGGTTTCCAGTAATGAACCACCGAGCAACAAACCATTCCAGTACTTCTTAACAACTGACCTCAAAAAGCAGGTTGACGTCCTCCACCGAACGCTGGAACGCGGGGTTGATCAACGAGTGTGTCCCACGCTTTATCCTATATGCAGACGGATACAGAGCTAGAACACACGAGAACAGGAAATTGGATTAGAGGAATCGCCCTCATACTCCAGAAATTAGGCACCGCATTAACCATCCTGGCATGCATGTGGGTGGGCCAGAGGTTGAGTCAACACGGATGCATTACTGCTCAAATATTATGCAGGTGTGACAGTCTGGCTCCAGCTGTGCAGGGGGTAACTGGTCTTTGACCTGAACCGTGGATGGTCTTTCATCTACAGTGGCAGGGGGGCAGGTGTTGTTGACCTCATTTGGTCAGATTTCAAAGTGGTGGTCCGTATAAAAGTAGTAGACTGCGGGCCCCGAGGTGTACGGATCGGGCTGAATGAAACCCCCCACATAATTTCCCGTGGGTTTTTCACAACAAGTGAGCATTTGAACCTCTGTCAGAAAAGAAAAACATTGATTAGTTAGCCTTTAATTTGTCTTTATGCAAGAATGACATTCATGGTTTCAAATACTTTACAGTGACTTTATAGTACACCACTCACCCAGTAATCTAGTGGCACTGTCTTTTCAAATAATTCAGTTAGTTCTTCATTGCTAAGTCTGGAAAAAAAGAAGTGAGCGACATTTTTTTTTTTTAATCTCGCTTTTATCTGCTCGAGCCATCTTTCGGTTTCACTGGCTTAAAATGCAAGAGTTAGCCAAATTCAGAAGGACATATCTGTGTCCAAGGAA
>OMLP01009526.1:6126-17427 GCA_900302685.1 Spondyliosoma cantharus | reverse complement strand
ATGCTTTATATATGTATATATATATATATATATACATCGACTCACTGTATTTTTCTTTTGTTTGCAGGCAAAGACAGAGAGCTCAGTAAACCTGACCACAATGCTCAAGTATGTCTTTTTCCGCTTTTTGTCTTTCTTTTTATTCTTAATTTTTGCCCATTTTTAAAATACTAAGCACAACTAATTATGAAGTATTTATGATTTATTGTATTTATTTGTATTTACTTAATCACAGCACCTAGTAATGACATGACATCTTGCCATCTTATGTGGCATTTGTGTTCTCTGCACACATTACATTTTTGTGTAAAATTGTCTTTTAAGACTGCAGTGTTTTTTTTTAGTCACTTCATTTTACATTTATTATTGATAAATATGTTGACATTTCTATTTACTTATTATTTGCATAATTATTCATAAGTAATTATCTATTAAGTCATACTTAAAGCCAACACAGTCTTCAAGAGCCCAAAGTGACGTCTTCAAGTGTATTCTGTGCAGCTGACCGTCTTAAACATTCGAGACATTCAATTGACAATGACATAGTGATCGACTGAGGGAGTGGTTGTGGCTGCAACTAACAATTATTTCACACATCAAAAAGGATACTTTTTCACCTGTGTTCTTTTTTTTTTGTTTGTTGGTTCGATTTATCGTTGCAATTCTAGCGTGAATGTCGGATCGTAAGTTTCAGAAAGTTACTGTCATGGTCACAGCACCCCCCTAATCCAAAGGTGTGGGTGGAGGGGTTTTCACAGCGGATCTGACGTAGTATTCTGGATCCTACACTGAGTGTCAGATGCTCTGTCTCTACTTGGACAGTAGATTCTAGGGTGGAGAAATACTGAAAAGCTTTGATCTGAGGCACAGTGAGGGCACACGTGGTGCTGGAGATGGAGGACCCAAACACTTTTTGTGCTGGTTCTGGTGTTTTACACCAGTTTAACCACAGACGCGGAGAGCCCAGAGTCATTTGTGCAGCCCATCTCTCTCTCTCTTCCTCTTTCCTCCATCCAGCAGCTTTTGTTCTTCCCATTCCACTCTCTCCCATCAAAGCAGAACTGAACCTGCTTAGAGGGCCAAATCGCTGTGTTCTGTTTCTCCAGCAGTTTGAAATGATCACTCAGCTCTGGTGTTTAAGCGTGACAAGCTGTGATGACAGACACTGCAATAGAGCTGGAGAAATTGTATTTTTCCACTCCAGCACCCCACCTCCTCCACCCGATTCCCTCCCTTTCTCCCCGCTGCCACCACCACCGCCGCCGCCGCCACCGCTGCCGCAGTCATCCCACTCCTGGTATCTTTCTCCAGCTGACGGGATGGGGGTGCATGTGCGTCTTAAGACCCCCCACTACCGGCCCCCCCTCTGCCAGGCACCCACCCCTTCCCATCACCCCTGCTGCTTGATGGACAAGCACACCTTCAAGATGGGGTAGAGAGGCGAACATGACAGGCATGTCGCACTGGAGACGTAAACCCGCCGGAGAAGCTGACACACACACACACCCGCAAACACACGCTCGTGAGCACATTCACACATAGTGTACATTGGGAGATATAGAGACTCAATAAGCTGTCAAATAGAGATGGGTATTAAGGAAGAGGCAGGAAACTATCTCTGTGCTCTGAGCAAGCGCTCTGTGACTGACAGGCGCTGTGAGGAGAGGATGGGGCAGCGGGGGGTGGATGACACAGTCATTCGTATCTGTCAATCCGATTGAAAGGAGGAGCGCACAGTCCAAGGAGTTTGTTTTGATAGGGGATGGAGGGCATTTAATAATTGCTGTCCTTGAGTTCAGTTGCAGGGAGGGTAATTGAGCTCGTCTTTGGTGTCCATCACAAATGCTACATGTGTGTTTGTGTGTCTTGTGTGTGTGTGTGTGTGCGCAGGGCCCAGTTGGACCATTGCCTGGCAGACCTTTCGCTTCCCGCTCTGGTGCTGGCAGCACTGGGCCTTCTCCTCTCCTCGTGGGACAGGTAGGATGAGCGAGACGGCGGCGCACAGAAGACCAAACTCTGTCACACACATCTCAGCAGCCACTTCAACCAAAAATCTAATCCCCCGGAGTAAAAGACGGGGAACAAAACCGCTGACAAAATGCTGATCTTCGAAAAAAAGAATACAAAAAAACACTGAGGCACCTAACTGTCAAGCTGTCGCGACGCTCCACATTCAAATCAAGAGAGGCTGATGTGTGTTTTGGATTTTCAAAAACATGTTTGTGTGTACGAGTAAATCACTGCCTGTATGTATCTGCATGTGGCAGTGTGGCGGTGTGATCCAGTAATTCATTACAGCAGTGCCTATGGGGTGGAGCTGATAAAGTCGAGTGAAGCCCAGGGGCTCTGTATGGCACCGGCCACCCCCTGCCTCCCCCCCCCTCTCCTGGGGTGCACTTTGATAAACTTGGCTGCACACACACAGATGAAGGTCATTTCATAGCGGGGAAGCCATTGAACTGCTAATTTACCTAATGTTAAAATATTGAGTGGAAAGAACTGTTTATTACTACAAAATAAGAATGTATTTTTCGCCCACTGTGCATAATGTGAAGGAAAAAAACACACAAACAGAATCTTGACAGTTTGCGTTAGTAGCTGTGTTAGTGGAACCCATCAGATCAATGTGTTGGCAGGAAAACCAAAAGTCATTTTGCGGTGGCTCAAAAGTGTCTCTTCAGGTTCAGATGATGATTTGTTTTCGCCATCAGGGTAACATGTTTTCTTTTTAGTGTATAAGTACATTTTACAGCTGTACTGTAATGAGTTTGTGATTCAGCGGTTGGCAGCAGCTCATTATGACTCAGTCTGCATTAGAAAATCAATCATGCACCTCTTAGCTGGCTGGCGCATGCGTTTGCTCCCGGGCTTGTGATCTCCATCCCTGCATTAATATTTCTATGGACTTCTTCAAAACAATTTGGTTTTTTTTTCTCGCAGAGTAAACAGACATGATAAAAATGAGAACAATATCTTTCTGCTGAATAACTAGTGTCCTTTCCTATCTTAGGACGTGTCGCTCAGTGTCCTGGCTGTTGACTTTCATGCTGGTGCTCTACTCACTGTTTTTTGCTTGGAGAGCCAACCTGGACATCAGCAGACCCCTACTGCTGGGAGTGGTGAGATATTAATGTTTCTGTTGTTTTAATTTACATGCAGTGGTCTGTAAAGTGTGTTTATACTCTATATACTGAGTAACAACTGCAGTTCAAGATTCAGAAAGTCGGACATCTATATAAGCAGTACATGCATCCTGAAATAAAAATACAACTGCAGGAAACACTTGGGTGTGTGTGTCTGTGTGCGTGCTTACACCCTGCAGGTTGAGCGTTTCTGGCTGCAGAGTGATGCTGCAGTGTGTGTGCTGGCAGGCCTCGGCTTGAGCCGGACACACAGCGAGCTGGAGAGGAGGCTGGGCCATGGGGGGCTGTGGAAGACCACAGGCTGGGTCCTCACCACGGCTCTGCTGGCACATATGGTGCGCACCAATCACAGGTGAGCGTTGCACTCAGTAACAGTAACAAACCCGATCGGTGTGTGAAGAGAACACATGATACAGACCATGAATATTAGAACAATTTTGTTGAATGTTCGGATCCACAGCAAGGAAACATTGACTATGAAATGAAAATGCTGACTTTAAGTCTTAAAATTGTTGCTGTTGTAGACGTGCGTTATGGACGAATTGATTAATTGATTACTTTATTTCCGGGTCAAATAACTCTGCAGTAGCCAATGTTATATACGGGCTCCAGCTCTGTTCGGCACTGATGGACGCATGGCAACCTGGGTAGACACAACTTTCGATCCCTTTTCCAGCACAATGCTATCTTGTGTGTTGAATTCCTGGACTTTGGCATGCAAATAGTTTTCCGTCTGTTTTCCATTGCCTACTACTCTTGTTGAGTCATGTTCGTGAGGTTAAACAAGATGAACCGGAAAAAATAATAATGGCAAACTCGTGTCCTGGCAAAGGCAAAGGACTCACTGCGTAGTTTTAGCAGGTTGAGCAAAGTTAAAAAGAAAACTGCTTAAATGCGTTATTCTTGCTGTAAAAATGGTACAGAATTTTAACCATGTTGTCATTGTTTAATTTCAACCTCTGCACACAGTTATAAAAATCAATTTTACAACATAAATACTTCACACAAAACGATGTAAGGCTTTGTTTTCCCAAGATCTGTTAAAGCTTTGTACATAATCAATATTTGACATCATCAGTGGAGCTTTCCTTCCATAAATATTGTAACTGCATTGTATTGTGCTTCAACAGGCTAATAGTGAGTCAGCTAATAGTGTTTTTGTGTAAGTAGCAACTTTCCGATTCTGCACAATCTGTGGAATCAGTATTACTTTACTCCTGTTGCGGTAACTTCACCGAACCCAAATGTGTCCTAAGTTACTTTGGAATACTTCTGCTCGGTAAAGTTAAAGTGAAATAAAAACTCCCCTCTCATTCTACTTTCTTCTAAAATCCCCATGCATAAGTTTTCCCTGAGTCAACCCGATTTGTTTCTCCTCTGCGCTTCATACCGCAGGTCTGAACTCCACATGTCAGGTTTTTTTCTCTGCTCACCCCATGGTAGGGGCTAAAGAGAGGCACGGTTAGCACATAGATTCCACTCGCAGAGCTCAGTCTGAGATGTTAGCTGTCCGAGAAGGCAGATTACACCAGCGTAGTGCTGGGGAGTGCCAGACAGCCATCACTGAGCGGCTTTGATCAAGGGGAGAGCATGGCCTGTGCTGTCAGACCCATCACACCTGTCTCCCCACGATTAGATAGGCAGCCAGAGCGCTCTGCAGAGGGGAAGGGGCGGGGGCACTGACAACTTACCCTCAGAGCACCTTGAAGGCGTACCTACAAACACACTCGCACACAGCTGTGCACACACTTCTGAGCAGGATGCACTCAAGCCCTTTTTTGAACTCAAGTAAACACAACTTGTGGTTTTGATGACATTTTACAGTATGGCGGTGATGTGCTCACGATCCTATAGGGGGTGCGATCAGAGCAGAAACAGTGTGGTCGAGAGGTTCGGCAGGGAGCTTCTGACCTCCGTACCAACGGACTCAATCATTCTGACCAGAGGAGACCTGCCTGGAAACTCGCTGCGCTACTTATACTACTGCCAGGACGTACGACCTGACGTACGGCTGGTGGACCAGGAGGTCAGAGCTGCTGTCATTTCTCCACTGTCTTGTATTTGTTGTTCAGAGTGAAGCTTGAAGTAAAAATGAAATCTCTTTTAGAGCACAAGTTTCCTTTTTAACACAGTTAAGTTTGAGTAGTTATACTAGAGATGCATGACTTACGTTGGGCAGATAATTTAACGGCCAACAAAGGAGACGGCTGTGTACCCCTTTGGGTTGCGATCCGCCAATAAAAGTACAAAGCACAAAGTAGAAGAAGAAGTAGAAGAATGACTAAGGCTGCACCCATCTTTGCTCACTACGTCTTAACCTTTCCTACGGTCAGGTGTGCATAAACTTCAGGTTAGAAACTTCTTTTTGGTAGCCCCCCCCAAAAAAACAAGTGTGGGCTGAAAAAAAAGTCTATATCGTGTGTCCCTGTTTTGTAACTTAAAGAAAAAAAATCACATTACTTTTATTTTAACAGATATTGTGATTGCTATGTGATTCAATGTTTGTTGGAATTATCTTTTTTGCATCCAAACAACATTTGAAGACCAGGTCTCTGCAGCATCACAGTACGTCATTATAAAGCTAATACCTAATGCTTCTCTGATTTGGATATTGCACTTGACCATACTGTGATATCAATAATATATGATTAATTGTGCAGCACCATTACCAACATAGCTGTAAAAATAGGAGTAGTAAGTGGCCAACCATAAAGTTAAACATTATTATATTGAGATTTTATGCTCCTTGTCTTTCGAGTGCTGAGAGATTTTATTTGAGAAAAACTGCTTCAGTAGAGAAAGAGAGATACGGTTCAGAAAAGTGGGATTTGTTTATTTCTCAAAAAATAAGTAGAGGTTTTGAGAGGAAAAGGAAGATTTGTCTGGCAAATTATTTTTTTGGGTGACAAAATGGCAATGTGCCTCGGCTGTATGACTGAAATTCATACAAAAAACACAGATTACAGCCTGACGCCTCTTTCAGGCTTTCTGAGACGGGTAAGTAGTCTTTATGTGCATCATATGTTTGAATGTCTTTTAATCATAAGGGCTTCAAGACGGCAATATACTAAAAATAAAAAGTGAAAACAAGAGCCTCTGAATTTGGACTCTTGATTAAAGAAAGAAAAACCCTTTGAGATACTCTTCCAGTGAATTGTACACTGAGCGGTAATTTAACTGCTGATCACACTGGAATACAAACTGAACGGAGTTGGTGGTACTCTTTCTTCTCTCTAGATGATGACATACTCGTGGTATGTGGCCAAGCTGGCGCAGCACCACCCTGGGGTCCGCTTCCCCGGCCGCTGGTGGGACCCCGTCCACCCTGAGGAGAAAGACACCTTCACCCTGGAGCAGTTTCTGTCCCACAACACGCAGTGAGTCGCAGAGAGAGAATGAAAGGGATGGGCTGAATAGATAAATAGAAGGCTGTAAAATGGAGCGAGAGAGAGAGTGAATCAGGAGGGCGACAATGGTCCAAATGAACAAGTGGGTGATCTAATGAGGCAGAGATCAGTGGGATGGTCGACACAGCGGTGAGTGCAGGGAGGAGATAAGCCTGTAGAACTGTTGAGGCCATAAAAGGAGTTTGATGAACTACAGAAGTCGACTAATCTACTTGATTTGGTTAAACAGTCTCAGGCGGGCTCATTGCTGCTCCCCTGCTCTCATCATCATCATTCACTCCAAGAGGAATTGAGATCTAGAAAACTGGCTGGAGACCTGTTAATACCAAGCCCACCAGGGGGCAGTGTTTGCCAGGCCAACTTGTCTCACTCTCAGTGGGGCAACACTGACCTGTGGGATTAACCCTCGGGGCCTGAAGCCTTTGGTGAGCAGCACGGGGCCAGAGGGAGGCTAGAAGGTGTTGAGGTGTTCCTTTGTGTCTCGTCATTCACAGTTACCTGGGGGAGAAAGAGAGGGGTGGGTGGTAAAGGAGGATGTGAGTGAGTCTCTGTCTGGTTCTCTTTCTGCAGGAGGCATGTGTTCGCCTGCATCGGGCTGCCTGAGGGAGACCCGAGCTGGGAGAATAGTTTCTCTCGTTGGCCAATGGGTGTGTGTGATTACCTGGCGCCACTCCAGATGCAGTTTCACCCTAAAGATTGGGCCGATCGAACCCGAAACATCTATAACTGGAGTGAGCCACACGACAGGTGCATATACATACATCCATAATGTCTGTGGACAGGTATGTTTGACCTCTAAACATCGGTTGTCCCCCTTTTCCTCCTTTTTAAGTAGTTTTAAGGTGGGAAGAATCGCTTTATTACACACAATAATATAGGCACTAGGGCTGAAACTAATAATTACCTTAGATTAATTTGTAAAAAAAAACACTCATCAGAACTCAAAGTAATGTCTTTAAATGGCTTCTTTTGTGCAACCAACAGTCTAAAACCCAAAGACTCTTCGTATCATTATCAGAAGTGACAAAGAAAAGCAGCAAATTATTATAATTAATAAGCTGGAACCAGCAAATGTTTGATACTTTTTTCAAGAAAAATGACTGAAATGACAGATCAATCAATCGACATTGAAGCTGTATGATGTTTAAACTGTGAAATATTCACTATTCTATCAAATGGAAATATTCTGCTCCTTGTGCTCCTTTTTGCTACTTTGGGATCTCCACTAGAATTTAAAGTACATTTCTGTGGGTTGAATAAAGTTTTGCTCCACTATATGAGTTTGTAAATACCGGCCCAGTGGCAAGAACAGTGAGGTTGAGCAGGATGCCATTTCCAAGAGATGTACAAGAAGAATCCTTTTTGCATTTTCCTTTAAACAACTCCGATCTTGAGCTGAAACTAGAACTATTCACTCAGAAAGATAACCACGTATTTCATCGCCAACATCTCCTCACCCGCTCGTCTCTCTGTGGTCTCCGGTCATCCCTCCGCAGACGCCACAGAGCCTCCCTCGCTGAGGTTGTCCTCTGTTCTTCATGCTGTGATCCAGCTCTTTGTGAATGCAACCAGAGCAAGACATTAGGCCCTCAGCCATTTGAAATGAGACTGAAGATGAAAAATAATGAGTTTCTTATTGCATTTTGTCAATAACTGTGTCAAAAGTGGAATTAGTCAAAGCTGCATATTCTGTTGCCGTTGCCAGCAGCCCTTCATTCACTCAGATATCCACGGCTGAATACTGTGACATTATTTCCCGCACCCTCACGACAAGCGTGTCCGCCGATGCCCACAAGCCAAATATTAGCTCGGGAACCCTGCTAAAATATTCTTTTGAAGAAGAGGTCAAGTGTTTACAGTCAACAAAGTGAAAAAAAAGGGAGATGGTGGTTTTACTCCATGTCTAATGTGCTGCCTGGTATTGTTGCGCAGTCATTTAATGTTTATGCAGCAAACATTGATGTTTAGTGTATCAAAACCTGCGCCGCTGAGTGGAACAATATATTCACATAAATAATCATTTATAGTTAGTGGAACTGTGCACAAGCCAGTGCCTGAAGCGGTTTAGATAAAGAAATGTTTTTTTTTTCCCTTGTGTGAACAGTTTCCATCCTGCGTCCTGGGAGCACGTCGCTAATGAGGAGATGTGGCAAGCCAGGTACAGTCAACTTCTTATTTCCTCTTCGGAGAGGTCGTGTACTTTAGTATGCAGATAAAAAGCTGCGTCACGATTCGTACTAACCCGCTAGAACATCTCCATAAACCAGTCTTGTGTGGTAGAGCATCTACATGTACATTCTATTTGGTATCGGCATCTACATAAATCACTCCATTGGAGTGGTGCGTCTGTGAGTGCGGATCTGCATGGCTCATCCATCCAGCACTTAGCCCTGAGCCTGCGTGCTTTGTTTCAGGATGAAGACGGCTTTCTTTCTGTTTGACCTGGCAGAAAGGATGCAGGGAAAGGGGAAAGCTGGCCTCTTTGAGCTGTCTTACATCGTGAGTCTGACCTCAGCAAACATGCGACAACACTGTTACTGTCATAATGGAGCAGATTTAAGTGCCGCACAAGGCAAAGCACCACATATTCAGGGGCTTTTTTTTTTTTTGCAGTAACATCTGCTTTTATGTGTCTCTGTGTGTTTTATGTGTTTGTGTTCGCCGGGCAGCTGTATAAGGAGATTGTGGAGACCCACTCAGACTACCCTCCAAACTGGGACAAGAACTTGGCGCTGGCCTGTGAGAGGCTGCTCCGCTCGGGTCACCGGGGCTACAGTCCAGACAGCCTGCTGACCTGCAGCACCCAGCACTTCAGTCTCTACTTGGAGAAAGAACTTACAGATCCCCAGGCAGACGCCATACGCTCGGCCATAAGTCACCTGCTCCAGGAGAGAGACAGGCTTTCCCAGGGCCGGAGGCAAACCCCGTGATAAGATCCAGACAAACCTACACAGAGCTGGCAGACTGAGAGTGCACCGCAAGCCTGACCCAAAGTGAAAGGCACCGGGGACTGATCCTGAATGCGCCTCCTCTCATGGCGGAAAGGTGGCCCAGAAGGATAGAAGAAGTAGTGTTTAGTTTAGGTTTTTGGCTAAATGGACACAGCCAAATTGGACTTAGTCAGAGAACAACCACTCTGCCTTTCTCCATTGATGAATGTTTACAGTCGACGAGGGATGGAGCCTTAACTGACCCCAATCAAGCTCTGCGTGCTCCCCTTAAACTCGCCCATAAAACTTGATTGCTTTATCATTAACATCTCGTTCTTTTTTCCCCCCTCTTCCTCTTCCGCTCTCACAGTTTTCAACGTGCTGATTATTTTTGCCTCAGCCACTGCTCCAGTTCTCTTTTTCTCACATTAGGATGGCAAGGCCGAGATTGAGGGAAAACCAATTTGGGGGCAGAAATGGGGGATTAGAGCGGCTGTTTAATCTAGGACAGACTTGTGCTGTGCCACACAGTCCTCACTACCCCGGCACTACCCAGCCATCCACCCACCCCTCTATCCTTCCATCAGTCTATCTTAGATGGTCCTTTAAATGTTTAAAACTAATGGATTCGATGAGTGTTTTTCCCCCCTCTCCTCCTTCCTAACAGGAGGGCTGTAATCCCTCGTTGGATTTAAATGAAATGTGAAATGTCACAATGCCAGGGACCCTTTTAGAGGTGCATTTCTGTGTGCAATGTGTGTTGATTTGCGTGTGTGTGAACATGGTTAAATCTCCGCTCAAGCCTTTTTTTTTTTTTTGTCCCTGCCCGGAAAGCGCATAGTCAATAAGCAGTTCGGCACACTGGAAAGAGAGAGAAGCACAAAGTCATGCAAACTCCAGGGACACACAAAAGACACACAAGACTGTCAGCTCCCAAAAATGAACATTTACCCCTGTGAGGGTTGCTGGAGAGACGATGTAGCATCCGAACACTGCAAGAGCACCAGAGTCGAACGCCTGTGACTTGTTCTCAGGGTCCAAGACCTCACTTACACACTGTCTTTGGAAATGCTGATGTTAATGAACCTTGTGCCGTGAAATTTGTTGCGCAGAGGTCAAACCAGTGTATTGCCGTAAGCTTTGTAACACACCGCTGAAGGAGCCTGCTGTTTAAGATACCACTCGAAAGCGAAGGACAGAAAAGTGCATGTGTAGTTTTCTCAGAATGTAATCTGCCCTCTCTGTTCGCAGGCCTGGTTAGCGGCTGTCAGCTGGCTGGATGATGAGATTCGACCTGCTGTAGCACAGATGGTTTGCTTTCTCTTAAAAAAAAAAAAAAAAAAGGAGGGGGCTGTCACTTTGCTTTCTGCAGATTAAGATATTTCAATAAAGAGTCTGTTTATTTTAATTCATTTGGACCCTTTTTTTTCAACAGCAGGGTCACAATACTGTTTGTTCAACCGTTCGTTTTTTGTGTTTTCATCACAATCATTTACTGTCCCTTGTCTCACGCTCTCCTGTTATTTTTTACTTTACTTTCTCCCTGTCCTCCCCTTTGTCATCCCTCTGTTGTCTCCCACCCTTTCATCCCCTCTCTCCCTGTCTTTCCCTAACCCCTCTGTTACTCTCCTCTCCCCCTGTCTCTGAGAGTCAGTTGCCCACCCTAAATCAGCAAGCTGCCGAGGATTGTGGGAACCCATGGAATCGCCGTGACCAGGGATGCAGGCAGGGAGCCACGGCAGCGCTGGAATGTGGGGCGTCTGAGGAGATAAGAGCTGTGAGCCCAGCCAGGGAGAGGGGAGGGATGCAGCGAGAGAGAGG
>OMLP01009516.1:17965-28654 GCA_900302685.1 Spondyliosoma cantharus | reverse complement strand
CCCAGAGCACATTGATTCTGCTGTATACCTAATTACTGCTCATAATCTATTCATTTCACCACCGCCAAAGAGGGCAGCAGCTGTCACACAACACACTACCAGGGGACTGGAGGAGGGATACTGGGATACTGGGGCAGGAAACCCGTGATGAGGGTGAGGATTAAAACTTGAAGGAAAGACTGACGGCTTGATGGCAGCAGTGATAACAATCACTCCTCAGAGGGCTTCGGGCTGAACATGTTTTGCTCAAATTCTAAAAAAAAAAAAAAAAAACATATATAAATTTTGATGTGTGATGGAGATGGTTTTTTTTCTGGATTTTGCAGCTCAGGGTTGCACTTCAACTCTTCACTGCTCTCAGGCTGCCACTGAGCAGAAGTATTCTGGTGGAAGTAAAGTGTATTGTTTTGGCAGTCAGAGGCAAAAGGGCAAACACACTCAGAGTTTTCCCTCGCTGTTTGTCACTGTGAGATTGTTGAGAATTAACAACTCAGTCAGACCCTGCAATGTGCTGTTGCTGCCATTAAGCCTTTGATTTTCAAGTGCTTCAGTCACATGTGCAGGTTATGACTTTGTGCATGTACATTATATAAAACAGAGAAAGCACAAAATATTATGCAGCCAAGAGGGGGCTCATGATGAGGTGAGAATCTGGTTACCTTTTCTACTGTGTCTATCACTGTATTAGTGATTCAGATTCACCTCTGAAGTGGCGAATGACATACAGGATGTACAAGTGTTTCTTCAAATGTGTATCATTTAGCAAAGTTCCCAATCAAACAACAGATGACTCACACATTCTGTATTGGTATGAATCCCCCAACCCAATCGGCACAAAAAATGTTGGCAACATACGTTGCAGATAGTGTGAAACTTTATATTACTTTATGTCGCAACTTTAGTAGTTTTTGTTATGGCAACACTGTGTTTATGGTCTGGGTAGGTTAAGCCGCTAAAACCACTTCCTAAGAAAAAGACCATGTTTCGGCATTAAAATTCTGTACCGGTTTTGGTCGCCGAAGCGTGGGTCCGGGGTCTCGTCTTAACCGTCTGGTTTTGTCACCTCAAACATTTTCCGCGGTCCCCTTAAACATTTCCAAGTGGTCCCTCATTCACGCCATGGTCCCTTGTCAAAAATATCCAGTGATTTGACACTTGCAAATGTTGACAAGCAGGCTCAAATCACAGTCATCGGCTTGGCAGCCTTCTCACCGGTAACTCCACCACTGTCCTGTCCACCTCCTGATATCAAGCAGGCCATAGACATGTAATGTGAATATGATATGACAGGTTTTGTGCCTATGTCACATACAAATGAGAATGTATTTGTGGTTTGCAGAAATGTTAACTGCCAGTGTTTTATTCTACTACTGGGTTGCAATCCCTTTAATCTAACAATTAAAATCATCTCGGTAGAAGTGAGGTGAAAACAATAAAAAAAAATGTTAGCTTCCACAGTTCCTTGTTTTTGTATGTCTTATGACAAATGAAAAGTGTTATCGATGACTAAAACATTCAGGATTTGATTTGGGAATAAGAGAGTTTGAAAGATGTTTATGTTCTTCAGGTATGTAATATCATTGGTAGACATCATACAGCTAGAAAATCTGTAAAACTGAGTTGGCCTTCTTTCTCTTGCTCATGTAACCCTGGTGCAACAAGTTCACAACCATATCTTGAGGTTGATGAGAAGCATTCTGGGAAATAACAGGCAATCTTCACTGGAATAGGAACAACATCTGACTGGAAAAACGGGCACAAAAATGAAAATGAATTTTAACATTTCATCACAAAAAACTGGACTGAACATTACAGATGTAAGCGTGTGTTTGCAGAAAGAAATTTGAAGGTTTGGGGAGTTTTTCATTTCTTTCTGCCTTTAACCGATCAGCAGACGGCCTGTGTTTGAGTTTACTGTCTAATAATCCTCAGTTAAGAGAGAAGAGATGACTGCACCACTATTGCATTAGAAAATTCTTCTCCCTTGTTTTCTCTCTCTCTCTCACTCTCACACTCTCCCCCCCCCAGTACTGTTGCCTTACATATCAAATATTTATGTGTAAAATAATCTCCCTACAGAAGGAATCTTTGCAGATTCACTTATTTTGTTGTGACTGTGAGTCAGGTGGTTTCGACAGGTGTGCGGTATCTAACAGTTCGCACAAAACCTCTAAAAAAGTGCCGCTGCATCATGCATCAAGACCTGGAATGGTGAAGTCTGCATGGTGGAGCATACCCAGAGAAATGCACCTCTCAGCCCGCCCAGGGGTAATCAGCATCTGTTTGTTTAATCTGCTTAATCTGCTGGTGAGCTCCACTGGGCGTGCCTAATTAGCAAAATTAATTTGTTAAGACATTAGCGTCGTTAGAGATGGCCAAATGAAGCTGCACTGTTTTATGCAAATGGGGGGCTGTGGATTTGGCTGGCTGTGTTACCTCAATTAGACCCTTCTTTGATATCTGCCTCTTTTTCTCTCGTTCTGTGTCCCTTCTCTTTTCTCCCCTTTCATCTTTCCTTTCTCCTCATTACTACTGTCAGATTTCGCTAATCATGAAATACTGCTATTGTATGACAGCAAAGATGGGGCGCGGAGGGGAGGGGCGGGGAACAAGGCTCTGAAACTGCTAATCATAACAGAAAAAAAATAAAAGAACAGGGGATCTGGGTTTTCAATTAAGGGGAGCTTCCACCACCAGCACCGCCACCATCATCACCATCACTGTTATCATCACCACTACCGGCGCTGTGTGTGCGGTGTGTGTTTGTGTGTCGGATGCAGGAGCATTTTTTTCTTCAAGTGTGTCGGAGGGGTAATTAGTCTCCCATACATTGCACCCCTCACAAGCCTGTTTAAGGGTTAATGAGGCCCCAGCAGCTTCTCAGCATGGGATGGGGGGGTTATGTATGTGGGTCGGGGTTGGTGCAGGCCCAGCTTCAATAAGAAACCACCCATAGGACTTCCCTTTGAAGTGTCAGAGGGTCCCCCCTTGTTCCGGGTGGCTCCGGTTTCATTTGTCTGAGTGGCGGCATAAAATATAGATGAGCTGCCAGACGACACAATCTATGCACCCCTCTGCCAAAAAAGCAACCCCTCCCTCACACATTACTCCACCCTCACCCCCTGACATTATTCACAGATTAACCAACGCCTCCCCGTCACCCGATAATGACCTCCCTTTCTCCTCCTAATCTAGCTCTGGGTGGATGACAGTAAAATTAGACACACTAAGCTTCATTTGTGATTTCTTTAGCCTTGCAGTAACAATAAATGAAGCTATTACCACCAGAGGACAAGTAAATTCAAGATTTTGTAGAAGATAATGTGGACAGACAAAGTTTGTGCTATTTATTTGCTAGTTTTGCCCCGAGGTGGGTTTTTGTAATGAGTGGTAATGTAATAGAGGTGCGAGTGATACTGCAGCCTTGGGGATTTGTAGTTGCCGACTCCATTGTGGCCCCACTGTATTTCATCTTTTCTGATCCCAGTGGGATGTCCGGTGGTCCATTTGAACACCAGCCGTCTCTGGTGAGGAGAGAGTCTCCGTCAGCTGCGTCCACGGAGAATACGAGCCATAAAGCTCTGTTGGGGAATTATAAAAGAGACAACTGACAAAAGAGGCTGTTGTTAATGTTGTGTCATTGTGTAGAATGACTCACCCAAAGCTTAAAAATATTTACCCTCAACTTCTATAGCATGACATCAAGTTCATTGTTTATTTGGATCCCCATTAGTGGTTGCCTTGGCAACAAGTACAGGGTTTACGTTAGAGTAAAAGGTAAAGTATGTTCAACTAATGTTTACAATATGTTTATATATACAATACAATATATATAATATATATTATTATATATAATACAATGATTTTTAATATGACAGTGATTAATCTTATTTGCACATCCATACCAGAAAGAAACTTGTCAGACTACTGCACTAAAATATGGCTATATGCATTACAGCCTTCTCCTTTAAAAGTCTTAATTCTTTTTTATGACAGAAGTTTGATTGAGACACTGTAGGTAATGTTTTTAATGTTTTTGTTGCTGGACAAAATTAAAATCCTTTAAGCAACACCTACTAAACCTACTAAACATCCCAGAATATATGAATATTCATACATTTTTCATTTAAAGTTTTACTGCTGGACACAAGATATCTCCTACTTGACAGTTAAGTCCATTCTCAGTGTAAGTGCACTGGAGCATTTAAGTTTCCACATGACACATACATGTACATGTATGATAAAAAAGATTAATACCAGGATTGACTGTATTGACAGTATTATTTTGCTCATTTGTTTTACAAGCCTATCGTCAAATGATGTCTTTCATGGCCTCCTAAAGCTCTTTGATTCTTGAGCTATGAGATATATCAGACTACTTCTTTGAGGTATGGCTCTGTACATAGCCACTTTCTCCATTGCAAATCTTAATTCTCTTATTTTTTTTTTCTATCACATTTATTTTGCCAGGAATATTTCTATTGATACACTAAATCATTGACAAGGATGTCCTGGCCAAGACAGTAGCATGAAGGAACAAACAACAACTTAGAAGAGACAAGCGACTGACATAAAACAAGCTCCAAGTGACTCAAGACAATGAATTCACAGGACAGGTGCATTCAATGGTCAAAAAGTTCTTAATCCAATTTTTGTACTTTATTTGATCAAATATGGAAGTGTCTCTTTAGCTCACCCCAAGATGAAAGTGCAAAAGGCCTTCAACAGAAGAAAGTGCAGATTTGAGGATGACGTAAATAATTTGTCCGCATGACCGAAAAGTGCAGCCGCTGATAGTTCTAGGAGTCCGAAGAGAATATGGCCTTACAAAGAAAAGTCCTTGGAGTTTTTGAGAATGGTTAAAGTGAGAAATTGCGTCTCTAACTTTTGAATATTATGACCTGATGACAAGCCATCATGAATCTTTCAGTTACTGACATTAAAAATGTCGCCAACAAGTTGATGAAGTTCAAAACAATGCAATTCAATATGTATTATTGCACTGAAGGTCCATTTAAGCCGTACACCATATCTAATACACATCTAAAACGAGTTTGTGTATATAATGTTACAAATCTCATTGTAGCTGTTCATATCATATTTCATATCTTTAAATAAATTGTACAGCACTATCCAGCCGGAGTCCCTTGATGTTAATGTTTTTGCTTGTCTTTATTTCCAAAGCCTGCATCAATCAAGAGAAAGTTAGAGAAGAGCATTAATATGTCCTCATGATGACAAAATGCATTAGAGTCGAGAGGCACCACATTTCATTACAGACTACAGGGACCTCTAATTTCATTCCAGTCCACTTTGTGGAAACGACAGAATGTTATTACGTTCAGCGGGTGTATCCAACATTACATAGCCACTATTTATTTTCACTCTATTTGCTTAAGTAACACAGGGGCATCTGCAGGTAATTGGTTTAAGGCTTGAGTGAGTCTCTGTACATGAAAAATCATCTTTTTCTCCTCTGATCTCCTGGGAACCTTGACACTGGCCAACTTTAAATGGTTTCCTGGAACAACGCCACTTTTCTTTGCAGTCACTTTGTAAAACTTTCTCATCCCAATTATTTTTTTTTTTTTTGTTGGAGCAGGCTATTAGAGCAGCAGGGAGATTGCATTGACCTCTGTCTTACTTCACATGTTTGATTCAAAAGTGGGAATAGATAACTGAGTGGCCCGCCTGTCGACAAGGTCTGTTCTAATTACAGGATGCGTTCTTTATGTGAAACGGGAAAATGGTACTATACAAGATTAAAGACAGCATATAGATATTAGAAATTTAAATAATCATCCCGGAGAACCAGTGTTTGCTTTGTTCTCTATCATTTATGACAGCTTTCTAAAAGCATCAGGTAGATCTTATGTAGTCCGGGTATGAACCGATATAATAAGAGGGCTGAAATTGAATAATAATAATTGGAAATTGCTGCTATGAAGAATTGAAATTAGTCTCGATAAATCTGGGTTAGCTCTGTTTGACAAATTTTCAGGAAATAGAGATAGACTGAGGCCGCACAGAAGCCAATTGAGCGGCAATTACAAACAAGATAACAATTTTGCTTCGGTGCTTGAACTTCGAGGAGGGTATAAGAGCTGACAGGAGGGCTGAGGATGAGAATGATAAGGAGGCGGAGGAGGGGGAGTCAGCTTTTTAATCTGAAAATTATTATATCTGGACTAGTGACTCCTCAAGGTTTATCAGATTGCTTTTCCTAATCATTGCACCCTGAGTATGTTTGATCTCCATGATGAACAGATGATTAGTTTTTCATGAAACCATTCAAGCAAAACGCTCCGACATGAGCTGTGGCGAGACGCTGTTGATTTAGCTGTTAGAGAGGCAGCAGGCCCCTCCGTCTACTGCACGCCAGCCTGAGCGGGAGCCCACATGGGAGTAGGGAGGGGTCAGTCAGGGTCAAGTCTATGGGTAATGATATATCACCTGCCATATATTTAAGGTTTTGCTAATTCTCCTCTCAATTATGACCATTCCTTTGACCTGTTGGCCTCGGAGGCAATGAAGCGACACAATCAATTTGAGCAGGGGTATACATTTTTGGCAGGGAAATGACACCGTCCGGATGCTGCAAATCACAGGCGGGCAGCACAGATGATCCTCCCAGTGTTGACTTGCATGCATGATAATGTGATTGTGTAACAGGGGAAGGACATAATGTGAAAACTCTCCCAAAGTGACAAAGACATATAGGGGGAAAAATAGACATAAATGAAATATTTGATTGTTTTGTAGGGATGTAAATCCCTAAGAAAATGTAAATGTTTAGTTGACTGACCCAAATTGACACTATTATTATGAAGAATAAGAAAACAGGTAGACCTTATAAATGCTATTCTATCCAATGAAATGGCCCAGCTATAAATAATGGCTTCAAATATTCAGTATTTAATAATACTGCTACTTTATTTGTTTGTGCATTGAAGTGATTATATATTTATCTAATCTTTTTAGAGGAAGTATTTGCATGAATGGTTTGGAGAATAGACCTATGTGACGAACTGTACCAAATGAACCTTTAAAATACACAGAACTCAACAGTAGCATACAAATAGAGCAGCACAATAAACAAATAAATTGGTGAATTAATCGCTTAGTTGACTGACACAAATTAAACAACAACTTTACGACCAATCATTCCTTAGTTTTGCTTCTCATTTGTGAGGATTTGCTGATGATTTGTGATCATAAATGTATGATTTGTTTGTTTTGGACTGAAAAACAAGCTATTAGAATACGTCAGGGTTTATATAACAAATATCAAGGTTGGCCAAGAAAATAATCAGTAAAATGAGTGATGATGAAGAACGATAGAGTCTTAATAATAATGTTTAAATTTCACATCAGAGGAATTACAGTATAATCCAGTCCAACACAACAGCATCACCACCTCAAAAAATGTCCATCAAGTTGACACAGTGCAACCCAATCACCAGAATAAATGTTAGCAAAGTACGTTTCTGCATGTTGCAACTTCAGGGTTCTTGAGGTGCAAGTTTTAATTACTGTCTTGTCACACTGCTGTACTTATGTTTTGAAGTTGTTATGCTAGGTTAAGGTGCAAAAACCACTTGGTTAGGGTTAGAAAAATATAATGTTTTCACTTAAAATACTTGTTTTGGTCAACAAAAACACAGCTGCCAGTGGCCCAACTCACTATCAAAAATATCATCTAACTCATGACATGAAAGTCAGGCAATGTATGGACGTGATATTACTGTACACGTTTTGTAGACATGTCAAAATGGCACATTGGTTTGTAGAAACAGTGACTGCCAACATTTTATCCAGGCAACTGGGCTGCACAGTGTATAAGCTTTGATAAATGACATGTTTCACATAGGTAGTTGTTACTATAGGACTGTGTTATTAGATTGCATTAAAATGTACAGGTTATATTTTTGTGAAAATCGTCAATAACAGTGACACGATGTCATGATGGCAAACTGGTATCATATCACTGCATGTTGAACCATTCTTGTGAAGAAATCACATGCCAAAGATTTTCTGGAGCATGGGAAATTTCCAATAGACAGTTGGGAACAACAAGCTCCGTGTTTTTTAATATCTGTTGTGCAACACTTGAACGACATAAAGCACAGGAACTCTCCTCAGATAAACCCCTGTAACCTCTGTACGCACAGCTCCAGCACTCAGCATCTCAGCATAATAGGATGACAGCTTGTGTGAGCGGAGCGAGGGGGATGAAAAGAAGGTGAAATGGATTATTTAACCGACAGAGAGCAAGGAACTGCAGGGGGGTTCAGTTCTCCATCAGTAACGTTGTTCTGCTTGGATAAAGTAGAGAGGAGACAGAAAAGTCGTGTGCTCACCCCTTTGCTCCAAACAGAGCGATGTGGTACAGGGCACACAGCAGGCAGACCACACATTAAGGCCACGTCCCTTTTAGGTTTTGAACTGATTAAGTTCTTAGATACACAAACTGCAGATGCAGCATTTCATTCTGTCTTCTGTCAATTCATGCAGGGAGAACAGTCTGTATAAACCTTATAGTCAGCTCCAGGCCTTGGTTAAGTGATATTATATTTACTTTTTTCAGTTATTTGGAAAGTTTCATTACTGAACTTTAAATACATGAATAAATCATTTATGGGCATTTGGTAATCAATACTGATATTTAACGGGGGATCCGGTAGGATAGTTTCTTAGCAAAGGTCTTAAAATGATTCAGCAATACCCTGAGCTTTATTTTTACTGCAGACAACTTACTGGCAAAAGAGACTTCATAAGAGCTTTAGAGACTGTGCCACACTTATGAGGTGCGGAGAGGAGGTCAATAAAGGGCGAGGGTTTTTTTTTTCTCTTTGCTGAAGGGAGGCTAATGTGAAGTTTTTAGATGAGCAAGGAAGAGTTGTTTAAATTTGTTCCGTTCCGTTCCGTTCCGTTCCGTTCCGAAGAGTTGTTTAAATTTGTCTCACCCCAAATTCGTTTTTTCAGTTTCAGCTGCGCAGAGCTCCTGGTTCAATCACAAAGTGGCCAGAATGTTTGATAGACGAGACAGTTTTATATTTTTGCCATGTTTGGTGGCTATTGTGAAAAAATATCCATTGTTCCATGTTCCATTAAGCAGTGATACACTATTTTACATTCTTTATGTTTTAGTGCCTCCCTAATTCATAGATAAAGCTTCATTAGATGCAGTTTGTCATATTGTTCTCCTCGTGGACAAGAAGAGGAAAAAAACAGTCATTGCGATATTTTGGTTTTCTGCAGAATACTGAAATGTCCTCCCAATAACTTGAATAGCTCTATTTGAAAAGAATCAATCATTCACGGATGAATGAATGAACCGAAGCCGGCCCTGTTCCGTTTGATAAATCCATCAAGAATGATTAGAATGATTGTGGTTGGCTGTGTATGCAGAGCCTGCATGTCAATCACATTAGACAAATGTATCCAAGACCCCTTAAATAGGACTCAATTATCTTCTATGAAGATGAGAACCGTGCGAGTTCTGCTTTAGATTCAAGCAGCAACAAAGTGTTTGAGTTATTGAACCTTACTTGACATTCTACATCCAGATGTTGATGACGAAGCAATACATAGTACAGCCTTAGTGTAGTACCTCGTCTGGTCAGTACCTGCTGGTGATAAAAGCAGTTTTTTGGGATACAGTATTATGCCTCTCTGTGTATTCCGATTCAAATAGCATTTCCTCATTTGTTCTGTTTTCGTGCTGTGAATTTGTGCTTATTCCGTACTAGTTCTTTTGGGTCACAGGTTCTTTCAATTCAGAGATCACAGAGAAAATACAGCGTGTTGTTTCAGCCGCCCTTTCCATATCTGTCATACTTTATTGCTGTTGGTTCTTACGTTGCAACATGTTGTTTTGTAGTCTGAATTTAGTTTGTTTGACTTGTTAACTTTTGCATTATTGCGGTGTTACACGTTATTGTGTTGCTCAATCTGTCTGAGCGTCTGACGGAGAATCATGAGGTCCGTCATACAAATTGAAAGTAAATTCTATCAACAAAGTCATGTAGTGTGTGGCTTTGAATCAATTTCAGTGGAGGTGCTCCAAAGGACTTTTACTGAGAAGTAAGATATAGAGTGTTTTTCTGTACAGGTGAGCACCTGTGGAGTTGCAATTGATTGCATCATTGCAAACACAGACTTGAAGAATACACAGTGTCTGTCAGTACTCGAATAGCAAGTACTCAAGAATCAGCCTGAAATACACATAATGACATAGATAGATGTATTTTCAATGCACCTCCAGTTCTCTAAGAGGTAGTTTTCTTTTAATGACAATGAGTTTATTATCTGGGTTTATGTGCTGCTTGTTGTTATTGCTGCTATAGTGATGTATGGCAAAAATAAAGCCATTATTCCTTTGTAGCACTGCATAAACACTGCATGTTTCCTGTCCCTAATTTGCTGTCATACCTTGTGTAGGATTTTGAATTTTCAAGCAGCGGTTACATAGAATATATTCACCTAGAATGTATTGTTTCTATTTTTTTATTTGTTTGTTTGTTTGTTTGTAAGATGGCCTCGTATCCACCGGCTTTTTTCAATATACAGCTTTTACTTGTGGTATTCCACCTTTCTGGGAGTCTAGAGGCTCTCCAGCTTATTGTTTTCATAGGAACTCTACCTGGATGAGAAAAAAACTAACAAGCACTTGTCAGTTCTCAGCCA
>OMLP01009513.1:15626-40426 GCA_900302685.1 Spondyliosoma cantharus | reverse complement strand
CTGTGTGTGTGTGTGTGTGTGTGTGTGTGTGTGTGTGTGTGTGTGTGTGTGTGTGTGTGTGTGTGTGTATATTTTTAATCAATGCACACACCGTTTCAGATATTGATCTTGGGACCCTCACAAATGAAAAGTCTTTTTGACCATGTGGCCACCCTGTCACGCTTCTGCTCGCTCTTAATTAATTATTCTTCAAATTTTGATTTTAAAAGCACTCGCTGCTTGTGGTCTGACACCTGATGGATAAATACCTTTCTTTGTGGCTTGTCATCAGCTACTTTAATTTGTCTGCAATAACACACACCCACTGATGACACACACACCTGTCTAAGCCTCTTATTGGAGGTCGGCTGAGTGGTTTTCCTTAAGTTACTGCAGAAAGTTTGAAGGCATTTCATCCAGTCCTGTAAAAAAACAAAAAAACAAAAAAACATGTCAGAACATTTGGGAAGCACAGTCGTCATATTTTCGTTTTATAAACGATGCACTGAGCAGTTCAGAGTTGCAATCATTTTTCAGATAGAGCACACAGTTAATGTTTTCTGGACTCAATCTGGAATACACAGATGTGCGAGTGCTTCTACACTGTTTCATGGGACAGTTGTAAGTGACAGTGGTGTGCTGACTCTTATTACCTGTGCCTGCTCTGGGACCTCCCCCGCAAAGTAGAATATGTACTGTTCCTCGCTAAAGTGCTGGACAACAATCTGGAAACAGTTTGGCCTGAAAGGGTAAATAGAAGAGAAGATGTTTCAATTATTTTGTACTGTTGGACATTATTTGAAAGAAAACTTGCATAACATCTAAGCGACTGACCATTCCGAACTGATCTACAGAACTTCCTGCCAATTTTACTGATTTCTAATGATTTCACATCTCACCTGCCAAACAGACTGTCATGCACACCATACACGGAGCACACGCTTAGGTCGATCAGCCCTTTGGGTTTGGTAGCTCTCTTCTCGCTCTCAAAGTAGATGAGCTGGGCGTCGTTCCCCTCCAGGATGAAGTAAAGGTTCTTCCATCGTTTGCCTTTGCCTGCAGGTGAGAGGAACCAATGAAAGGTCTCACTGATCTGATCACTGATCTCATCTTGAAGACTTAAGGTTGATATTGTTCAAACATGTTACCTTTGTTGAACAGGAGGTAGCCTTTCTTGACAATGTTTTTGTAGAAAGCATCTTTTGTTTTCCGTCTGATAGTGTTATAAATTTCTCTCCCATCCACTGTGTCAGAAAGAACTTGTTCCTGGTGCTACAGTAAATACAGAAACAAATCAAGCCATCACACAACTATAAAGCCAAAATTCATTCCATTGAACACCAACTTAAATGACAAAAAAACATATAAATGAAGTGTTATATCTGTTGCCCCAGAGAAATGTTTGGGATTTTTAAGAAAAAGAAAAGCAAGAAGTGTCTGATGCAAAAAAAAACCTCAGTGAATAGTATTACAGTTAATTCTTTTCAGATTTTCATCTTTGTGCACAATGATAATCACCGACATCGATATTTGAATACTTTGGCATGGCAAGGGTAAGAGCTATGTGAGCAATTGAGGTCAAACAGTATCAAACCCCGTAAATTGTAAAATATCATGCATTTAAGTCCATAATATCACCGCGATCAGACTCAGTAATGACAGTATAATTTTGTTCCTACCTGCACTGACACTGGCTCCTTCAGGTTGTAGCCCTCGACAATCTGCTCTTTCTTGTAATGGTCGATAATGTCATCAACGCTGCCAGAGAGAAAGAGCAAACAAGATGCAGCACATCAGTAACTGCAAGTCAAAATACACAATGGAGGCTAGCTCCAACTTTAAAAATGTTTTATATAATTTTGATGGAACGATCGCCGAACATACCTGTTGTAGTACCTCCCCCCCATCATGTACTGATTGTTAGGGGTGGGGGAGATCTTAAACCTTTGGATGTTTTCATTGGTGCGAAAAAAGAGGGAATAATCCCCGGGTGTGTTGTCTGATGGTCGGACTAAAAAACTGCACACCTGGCCAACTATCAAATGAGAGGGAGCGAGAAGAACGACAGAGGTTTTAGTGCATGCTCAGCATTATGTTTTGATAAATGGACTTTGATGTTCACAACTTATTTTATGACAAAAGAATGCACGATAATGTCCCAAGTGATTAATAACTTTCGCCTAATGACAGGCAAAGAGGAATGGTACCTGTCATCAGCAGGTTGTAGGCCTCTTGCTTGGTGATCTTTCCGTGATACCAGCTGTTTAGGAGATTGGAAGCAAGCAAAAGAAGATAGAGGCGCAGACAATAAAATTAGCTCAATCAACAAAATGTGAAACCTAATCCAACTACACCATCTCTCAGAACAGAAATAATAAATGAGTGACATTTATCTGAATAAATTTACTGTGCAATGTTTGCTAAATCAACTGTTAGGGTCTACAAACATATCAAATGTGTGTATTGTACAAAAGTGTGAAGACAAAGAACAGCATAAATGTGACCATCATTTTATTTATAACGTCTGTCCTCTCACAGGGGCCCATAGGCAGTTTGCATGCTCAAGGTCTTTTTTTTTTTTTTAAGTAGAGTCACTAACTTAAAACTTAACTTGAAGGACATGGTAGGTGAGGAGAGGATAATGACTCATACATTGCAATGCACAACGTTTTGTACTGCTATTCTGTTTGTATAATCGAATAAAGAATATAATTTCCCTCTCAAGGACAAACCAACCTAGGTTGTGTGAAAGGAGGCTAAACTATCAGGGTGGATGTCATCCTGTAATGATATCTTGTCTCAAACTTTACAGGAAGCACCTACTTTAAATAAATGTTTACAAATTGTGTAATAAGTAACTGCATCATAGAGAAACATTATTAATAAGAAAAGTATGCATGTAGTATGCATATTTTAGACTAAAACAACATTTCCACCAAGGAGTCCATTAAAGTCCAGTTCACTTTGTTATACATTACAGTGGATATATTTACATTTCCATCAACAAAAGTTTTGAACAGTACCAAAAGAACCACTTCCTGCTGTCCTGTGTTTTCAGTATATGTCTGTTGAGGTACATAGCAAACCAAACTGAAACGAAAAGGTAGAGTAACCCCTAATCCCAACCCTACATTTAAGAGTACTGTCTGCAGTGGAAATGTAAAACAGATCTAGGGATCGGGTATATTCATTAGGGTTATATACGAGTTTCAAGGGTACTATAGTGAAGGGATTTTGGTGGACCCAAGTCTTAAGAAAAGCAAGTTCTATAAATTAAAACTTACGCTTTTCCCTCATGTGGATCCTCTTCCCGTCCCTGAAAAATATCAGAAACAGAAATCTGTCAAGACACCAACTCTAATGATCCAATCACTGCAGAATTTGTAATGTCTATAGACTACTGTACATTGATACACTTTCTTACAACCCTGCTATGCTGACGCCAGTATGATATATTTCAGTCACCTCACATTGGTTCATTTTGATCCACACTTCACATAGTTTACTGTGAAGATGTCCATAATAATTCCGACTTATAACTTTCAAAAGAATAAATAGTATATCACTTACCACCTCCTCCACCAGATCCTCCACAATGAGGCCCTGCTCCTCTGTGCGAACGTTGGTCACCCACATCCAGCCATCATCCAGTTCATTGTGAACAATAAACATGTCCCCTTTCAGGAAGCTGAAGATATAAGCCAATTGATTTTAAGATAAAGGGATAACATTAAGACATTTTGCGGACTGTATAAAAAGGCAAAAATCAAGAAATGTGTAAACTCCACCACACATAGGATTTAAGAATATCAGTTTGTCTACAACACTATTTCTCTGTGAAGGCATTGTCATCTTGATAATGTGAAGGAAATCTTGCCATCAACAAACTGATAATTTAAATTTTCCAGCTGAAGAATCTGTCATGTGTCTATCTCTTTTGTTTCTATTGCAATACCGAAGCATTGCCAGCAGGTGTCCCTCCAACTCATGACATTTGAGGTGAATGCTGCATGTCTATCTTCTTTAGTTAAGCCTGTGGCTCGCTCGCTGGCACACTCAGGGTTGAGGCTGACTTCAGACAGATGTTTATCAGATTTGGGAAATCAGGAATAGCTGGGATCATCAGTAACTGTGCCTACTGCAGCTAAATGACACAGACAAGACTGTTTTTCATTAACAAGTCAGATGATGTGCTTTCCAGGCTGCTGTGAGAGGAAGAGCATGCCTGTGACATGCCAAAGAAATCAAAGGGAAACTAGGCTTCTCTTTGGAAGCAACACGGTCAGATGCTATGTTTTCAAGTCAAGGAAATCATCAGTGCTTGTCTGTGTCTCAAGGATTATGCATCATTCTTCTGAGAGTACTTTTGACAACTAGTGGGATATGAAAATGTGATTCTATAGGTAAAAGACAAGAAAAGTCTATTTTACAGATATATAAAAATACTTACCTGATCTCATCAGTATCTGGCACTTTGGTGTATGGAAGTATGGCCCTGACTCTCCTCCTGTCTTCTACAGGCTGTGGAAACATGCACACCCAAGAATATAACTCTCACTTGTAACCTTGACCTTCCAAAATCACATCCATGTTAAATCCCCCTATTATTAAAATTAAAAGTAGAAGCGCTGTACTATACCTCCCTCAGGGAGCTACCACACTCAGCTAAAAAATGGTAATTAGCATTAGGTTGAGCTTCGCCTTAAACAGTTCTGAATTCTGTCCGAAGACAAAAGAAAAATGTGAAAACCAAGAGTTGAAAAATACTTTCTTATACCGTGAGCACGGGGCTAAATAAAGGAATCAAGGTCGACTTCAAGTTTACTCAAAAAGGAATATCTTTCCACTCATCTTTCAACCATGAAATATTTCATCAGGCTTAAGTATTTAAAAGACATTTCTGGAGATAAGGTTTAATTTTGCATACCTTACTGTTAACCATCACAGTATTTGCATGCATATCTAAAAGGCTTAAGATTCAGTTTAGCAAGATCTCAAAGGAAAGTTCTTCCCTTTTCTATTAAAAGCAGAATAAGAGACGCTAAATCTGCTTCGTCATGGTGATCCATTTCTGAAAACAAGAAGTTGTCAATCACATTGTGATCAAAATGCTAAAACCATCATATACAGATGTCTATTTTCAAAAAAGCAAACCACATTGCCACATGCCAGTCACAACCCAGTCAAGCCAACATAAATGCCAAAAAAAAATGCTTCTTACGTAATATATAGTCTTTAAAATGAAGCAGAATATGTAATATTACACAATTTCAGCTGAAACCTGAGACCATTATCCTTCTGGGGGTGCCTCATATTTAGACAAGGTGTATTTTACAATGCTTACTTTGAAAGAAAACTACAAGGGGAAATGTGCAAATATCAAGTAATGTCATGGCACATATAAGCAATGGAAAGAGTTGAGAATAATGTAAAACTGTAGGGGAATTGACCTTTAAAATATAGTTGTGTTTTGTTTTATCCACTGTATACTCCCGAACATGCCGTCAGTCTTACCTCTGGGGGGGCTACTGGCGATAGCAGTTTCTCTCCTTTTAGCAGGCAAGACACATAGCTGTAGTAACCAATAAGGTCTGATAGAGAAGAGAAACGCCGCCCACCGATGTAATAGTCCCCACACATGGCGATTATCCTGTTGAGAGAAAACACAACAATGATAAAAACAGCACAGTTACTCTTGAAAACAAGATAATTGTTGTGCAGTTAAGTAAGTATACGATGTTACCCTTTATTCATTTGCTTTTAGGCCTACAGAATTGTCTGTATGGACTGCTCCATCATTGTATTTCATGAACAGAGTTTATAATCTACAGATGAAACACTGCTCATAGAAACTATGACAATGTAAGACTAAAGTATACCATAATTCTTAAATGTCTACCAGGGTTGTAAAGGTACATGTGTTCATTATGGTGCGTTTCATGCACTCATATGAAAAATGTTTTACAGTGTGTGAGTGGAAAACCATTGAACATGATAATGCATATTAGAAGGCATCAAGATGTGCCACTCAGTATCAAGTCCTGCTGTTTTTAAGCAGCCTCTAGATGTGACAGTAGACAAGGCCAAAGACATTAGATCTATATTGCCTTTTGTTTGATTATAGTTTACTGCTTGATGAATTATAGGACAAGGGAGGAAATATGGCAGAACAAACCGTAACTAACAATTCTGTTTGAAATAAATGAAAATAAACCTAAGGTTATGCATTTGAGATTTTTGTCCAAAAATGAGGTACTGAACAGTGGACTTCTGTATATCTACATTATCTAAGGAGGATTTCAGATAATGTCATGAAGAGAGAGATTGAATGTGCCCTGTTAAATCCAACTATTATGACCATGATATTTGTAATTTGAGACTTGGGTATATACCCGTTTATCACTAAAGTGATGACAATGGTATGATAAAAGTACTGCTCTGAACCATATCCAATTGCAGAGCCACTAATCCCAATTCTCTGCTCATCAGTTAAGTGGATCTCTAATTGAGGGTTTATAATAAATCCATGTGTGCATTCACCTAATTTGCTGCCTACGCAATCGAAGGACATCAGCCTTTTGAAGTGTAGGTGGCATGCAATTAACCTTATGTTAATAATTCCCGTACAGAGGGGCTCCTTTCTTTAAGCATCAATGACATCACAGGTCCACACTAAACTAATGTGAGTGAAGGAGATGATGTCACTGTTGCATTTACATTAACGTAAGCAGTAAGTCAGGAAATACTATAAGATGCAAACTTGGTAGCTTACCTGTAGGTGCATCAAAGAGAAAATTAACTCTTGTGCAATGTGTGAGACCAAAACTGGCACAATAACCTGGACATTTATATGCTGATGGACAGACTTTCATCACACATTGTACTTACTGCTGGTATTTAATACACACCATGGAAGGCTGAAACCTGGGTGCTGCTTTTAAATGCCAAATTTTATTCTTAGCAGCCTGCTTGTTGATCTCTTGTGCCAATGAATACTTTATCACATCCCATCTACAAGGTTGTTTTCAGTAGAGGATGTCAGGCCATTTGACCTTGATCTAAAAGAGCATATTTTCACCTTTCATGAGAGTTAATGCATCCTCATACTTAATATAACATATCCTTTAAAGGAGACTACAGATTGTGGTGTCTTGTTTTATTGACTGTAGGGTTGTAAAATGCCCTTAAGTATTGCTGCTAGACATGCTGTCATCTTTCTTTTACTTCAGGTCCACCCACACACACACACACACACACCCACCCACACACACACTGTGTGAAAGAAAAGTCTGCTGCATCACAAGCACACAGAAAAACACACATGCACACACTGAGACATGGGTTTCAGCAGGCATCTATGCGTGCAACTTGATATGCATTATAAAAAAAGCACTGCTCCCAAACTTTGTAGTGTCTGCTGAAATAGTCTGCAATAGCCTGACGGGCCACCGGAAGCCCACATTGAGAGAGAAACAAACCTAAACATTTTCACTTCAGTATCGACTCATCTCTGAGGTTGAGCCTTCACGACAGTGTCCACTGCCCTTTTGGTTAGTAGTTAATAAATAACTTTGGTTTCCCTATCTTTCTCTTCTACTTGATGGTGGCTTCCTGTGAGATGACATATTATGTTCTATGTTTTTATAAGAGAATAGAGTTGCAACACTTCATATCACAGCAAAAGATTCTTACTAATCTACCCACAAACCTTGCTTAGTAGCCAAGTGTTTGCAGTACCATGCTAGACAGAATAAGTCTATGTAGCTATATAGGTAAAATTGCTATGTTAACACAACTGAAGCCTTAAAAACCTTCACAATTCATGTAAATCACTTGTTTGGGACTGTGGGATGAAAAATAATTCAGTAGACAAAAATTTGGTCAGCACTGTGTCAGCCAAGTCAGCCAGGCAAGGATACATTTCTAATTCAAACCAGCTAATTCATTTGTGTCAATGTAAAAACATACTTCTCAGTAAGGCATTAAAGAAGTCTCTTTCTGCAGATTCAGACTGGTCCTCTAGTTTTATTTGCTTGTTGCATGTTCTTGGTCTTACCTGAAATGGTTGACCACGTTGGTCATACTGAGGAAAGACAGGACAAAGGAACCGGGCCGGCGGTCACTCTCCCTGATGAGGTAGCTGCCAGGGTTCCGGGCCTGGCGCAGCCGCTCCTCAGCAATGGTTCGGTCTAGCTTGCCATGGTACCACCTGAAAAACAAGAAGAAAGACAGACATTAATAAGGAGGTGGATATAAACAAATGGTGTATTAGGCCACTATATATGTACACAGATGGCATTTTATAGCAATGACATTTTTTGTCTTTTTAGAGGTTGTGTGGTAAACCTTGGTTTGAATTTTGCCTTGAATATCATTTAACTTCAGGTGTTTTTTTTCTGTTGTAAGCAAATCGACCCCTTCACGAGAAGTTTGTTTTTGTTAGCATAGTTTAGGTTTGTTTTGAATATAAATACATAATTTATTTTTGCCCCTCCACTGTTTCCAGCTTCTTTGTCCCAGTTTTAAATTTACACTGCTATTCCCCTCACCCCATGGTCATTTTGGGGATATAACGTAATGGGGTGCTCGTCCGGGATTGTAAAACCAGACCAAGACCAACTGTTGCAAACTATATTGAGAAGTAATTGACTGGTATAAATTTGTGTTGAGCAGTGAATGCACCATAAATCAGATTGCTTGATTGACTGAATTTAAAATGTTAACACAATAAAAGTATAATTGCTCTCTTACAACTATACTAATACACATAATACTTTAAAGACACAGTGCCTCTCATCAAAACTCTAATGTCTCTAATGACAACCAACAACACTGAGCTCCTCACAGTCCTGTTTGATTGCAATCATTAACCATAATATTACAGCATTGCAAAACTTGAATAATAGATATAGATCACAGCAAACAACCACCTTCACCAGGTTGCCTAATGTCTTGTGTTGAAGACACACAATTTAGGCCACTGGTGCCTCTCAGAACAGAGGGCAGTGGCTGGAAAAACATCCAGCGGTGAGAAGATGAATGAGGTATTGCAGTAGTTGTTTTCACAGGACAGCTAAAGGACTCCCATCCGGTTGTAGGTGAGCAGAGATCTCTACTTGTAAAGAAAATGTGATGAGGTCTGCTATGATGGAGAGGAGAGGGCGAGTTAAGTGTCCAGGAGGGGGCTTTGGGTGATAAGAGATCTGAAGAGGGCAATTGAGGGCAGCTAGAGAGTAGGGCCAAGCAGCATTTAAGGGGCTGGGGAAGCTGGGGGAAATAACACTTACAGGGAATAGAGGTAGTCAGGGGAGAAATCTAGATTGATAACTGCAAAAGAGGAAAGGCAGAAAGCAGAGGTGGACACACAATCCAACAAACCAATATGACCAGGTTCCACTTAATACAGCATAATATGATTGAGCTGTATACGCAAGTAGTTTATGCCCGAACACACACACACACACACGTATACAATGACATTAAAGCCACATAAAATACATTTGGGATACTAACTCAACCTATAACTAATCCTGAACTACACCAAGAAGACCCTAGCCTAGGTCTCACAACCAAGATATGTGAACCACAACATCAATAAAAACATTCAACGGTCAACACTGGCCACATCAACATGGAAGACAATGTAAAGGCCACAAACTCTTTCCATTGCTTTAAGCCATTTAAGGCAACAGCTAAACACTGCATGGATTGTGATGGACAGGAAGATGCTGGTTTATAATGTGGGCCCCTTCTCTCTGTCCTGGTTTTATGTTCGCTCTGTTTACCAACTCCAAAAGCACCTCTGACGTACTAGTATCAATTTCAGACATTTTTAGACAACTGTGTGGTGTATTTGTCATGCAACTAGTCCTTAGATCACATATAAATACTTGAAAGAAAAAAACCCTCATAAAAAACAACTATTAACCCTGTGCTGAACTTTAATCTCAGTAGTTATCCAGACACACCTGTACACAATGGCCCTATTTATGTGATGGTGCAGCAACCAGCACAGGCAGCCCTCATTCATCCATGACACAACTTCTCAAACACTCAAATGTAATACTTTGAGTAAATGCACAGAAATTAGGTAATAATGATTAAAATGTAAATACACTTTTTTTTATTAAATACTCCCCAGTCAGTAGATGGGTTTAAATAAAAAAAAAATATATAAGTTTTGTTTTGGTAAGAGCAGGAATGCCAGTAACGCAATCTGCTTTGAGCTATAAATTATTAATCTCTTGAGCCGAGTCCAGTAAAACCAGTGATTTGACTGGCTGAGAATGTATTTATTAATCATTACAGTCTCTGATCTATATTAACCTTCACCTTAATACTGCTGCCCATACATGAGCCAAAACTAATGAATGCACTTTAGTATAGAGACACTCACAAAGTCCATGTGCCTCTAGCAAAGCAAACTACAAATTGTTTTTTAAAATATTTCCTGGCCCTTGTTATTAAGAATGTAGTTTTTTTAATCTTTGGTATGAATTTACATTTTCAACTATAATCTGAAAATTAAACAATGTATCTTCATTATACAGCCAAATTAAACCATTACCATTGGTGAGCCCTAGCCTCACTCCAGGAAGATTGTGGCTCAGTCGACTGTTTTGACGAACACTGATATACCTGAAACGGCTAAAGCTGTCTTCAGCTAATGTCACACATGGCTTAGTCAGTGCATAGGCTGGAGTGCGTACACATGTCCAAGAACATCAGCCAATTTATTCTGAGCCATTTACAGTTGCAGGCGAGAGTATAAAAATAGTGACATATTGTAACCCGGACAAAAAAAACAAAAATTTGAATAGAATTACTTTATTGATCCCAGACTGGGAAATTATTCTAAAAACTTGGAAAGACACTGGAGCTGCTGCAACAGGCTGCCACCTAGTACGGCGCCATCTTGCACCCTAACATAGCAAAGCTAAACCCATGCTAACAAAACATTTTTTTTCTTCTAAAAAGAGGCTCTCGCTTTAAACAAGAAAAAAAATAACTAGGTTTGAATGTGGTGCTAACAATAACAAAAATGATCCACAATCTTAAATAACCTTAAAGATATTAACTACAAGTGTTAAAAGATTTATTGTTTTGCTCACCTGCTGCTTCATTGGTTTACACTTTCTCATCTTTAAAACACTGACATGAGGTATTCATATATGGAAAATTGTTTTTCCCTATATCTTGCCTTTGATGTATGACTGACATGTAATTAATTAACTATGTACAGCTCATAGAATGGGGACTTGCTGACTTCTGCACACTGGTGTACAATACAGAGACTCTACATGTTGGTAGATTTTTTCCACCATAGAAATTCCAAGGAATGTATTCCAAGGTTAACAAGGATATTTGTTTGCATTATACATTTAAAGCAGGATTCCATACAAATGTGTGCTTTGTTTTAGTGCAGCATGCAGGGGAGCTTCATTGTTGGGGTTTTGTGGAGCTCTGGAACAGGTAAGGTTTCTAAATCAACCGTTAAATGAGATAATATATTTGTCTGTCACCTACCACGTTACTGTTTTAGCTCTAGATTTGAGCAGACAGTTAACAATAAACAGCTTGTCAGCATTGCTTTATTACTGAGACTGAATCCTATGCTATGCCTAAAATACACACAATGTGAGACACAGATCTTGTTATGCCATTCATTGTCTTGTTGAATCAAGCAGGTGTATAAAATGCATAAACCAGTCTTGGTTCCTAGTTGGATTTAAATCCAGTACTTATCATCAGTATTATGCACAAGCATACGTTCCACTTGGTCTCATTGGATGAGGCTGCTTAGCTGTATTTTTGGTTTGGGTTACATTTCATTGCACAAAAACATACATTTTATAGGTTTGGTATTCCTCCGTTACGTCACAGCTGTACACAATGTTTTCTGTGTATCTATAGCAACCCCAGCCATGTGGATTTGTTGCTGTATGCCTTTTAGTCATCTACATTATTTACATCGCCTTGTTGATTCAATGTACGAACTTCTGGTGTCACACCCATCTGTAGATATGGAAAAAGCAATTGAGATGTTTCATGTAGATAGATGTATGGGCTTTTCTATTCCATTCTTAAATTACACTGTCTATGATGACAGCGGTTGTGAGTGGCTAAACCAGACAGGAAGGGTGTTATGATAACCAGACTATGAGCATAGGCCATGAAAGCGTTGATAGGATACAGTGCGTCTATCAGCTTGAGGAATGCCTTGTCATGTCAGTACATGAACAGTGTGCAGCACAGTGACGTCCTGGTTCTCTCCTGTACTGTCACTCAGCTCTGGACTAGGCATGTATCTGACTGCATAAAGTTCCCCCACGAATACTAAAACAGGCTAACAAATGCAAATTAAGAGATATGAAGTGTGATCTCACATGCATGGCATTTTTCACTAGCCAAGTCACAACTATCTGAATGACACCAGACACTCCATATAAATGCACAGATAATTTGTTGTTTTGTCGTTAGCGAAAAACAATATTGACCTTGAAATTGAAAAAGGAGCGTCATATAAGAAACAATACTAAAATCAAAAGCCGGAAAAATCACGTGAGATCTTGCGTGGATAGTTGTTGCCGGAAGACAATGTTCCACCTTAACTGTCCTCCATGTTACGTTGCATTCGGAGATCGATACTTCTCGACTGGCAAGACGGCTGCGAGCGAGCAAGCAACTGCTAATGTGAGTTGTTCAAAAACTTCCTTTTTAGTAAACTGTGTACACAAACAATGTTCTCAATGCTCGTGTTCATGTGTAGAGGCCCTGGTGATACTACGAGCAAAGTTTCATGTTGTGTCGAGCCTTCTTAGTGTTTTAAAAATAGCGATTTTGATGCTATCTTAGAAATGCCCCTAGCACTCCCATTGAAAATGATTTTGACCCGAAAACAAAAATATGGTAAATCTTAAAAGTGGCACTTTCGTCGTAATTATGCTTTTAAATGAACGTTTGACTCGGGTACATTCACTAAAAAGTCCTAGGTTGCATTTTGGCGAGAGTTTCACTTTAAGTAAGATGCATAGTTCAGCTAATTGTGTCATGCTGTCAACAACAGTATTACTGCACACTGCTGAAATCAAACATGCCCAAGCCTAGTGAGCTTGGCAAAACACCAAAACATCGGGCTTAGGCTCCAACAAGCACAGCAGCGTGATTTATTGTGTATCCTTCTGGCTATATTTTTAAGGCTGAATGCCTTTAACAACATTGCATCACAAGAGGACAGGACTGACATACTCTTTGTGGATTGTGCCTGCATTGTTGAGCAACATAAACCCTCACTGTGGCTTACTCTCAGCTTAAAGCTTTTGATTGAAAAGGACAAACTGTGGCACCATCAATCATCAATTATCCAACAGAAACTGCACAAAGATTACCACATTTGTAGAGTATTTTCAATGGGTTGCAGTGTTTTCAGTGACTGCAGTCAAGAAAAAATATATATATCATGCATGTATGTATGCAACTGATGTTTTAATTAAATGGGCAACAGCTGTTATAACAATTTAAATGTGGCAATATAAATAAACTCAAGCCTTAACAACATAAGCTGCATGCTTTGTTTGGGTTATTAATGTGCACTCAACTCATAATTACAGTATTTTATGGTGCTCTAGAAGACAGCAATACTAGCATAAGCATGTTGTATACTCCCCACAGGAGAAATTAGACAATGATTTATAAATGGATTGAGAATTACTGACATAAACATCAATAGACTCAAGTAAAAAACTATATCTACATCCTATAAGAAAAATAAACGATATCTATATTATTTTATGCACGTCATCCCAGGATGGAATAATTAATAAAACAGCACAGAAGTTGAAGCAATGACAAGCTACGGTTTGAAAAGGACATCAAGTCTTCGGAAAGATTTTGGGCTCAAAATGAGGACACCGCATACTCTACTGACCAAAATCATTCAAGCATAGCCATTTTTAAAAAGTAATGATACCCAGCGTATGTTGGGTAAGACTTAACCATTTAATAAGCCTCAGTAATGGATTGCTTAAGAAGTTGTACATTATCCAGCCTTTAAAATACTGTGATATATTGATATTAAATCAAGTTTTAACAAAGATTTAAGGTACGGTAAGCAAAGATTCTACTCTTCGTGCCCATCGACTTTATGCAGTTTTATTTGTTACCACATGCTAGAACTGTTTTGTTTGCATTTCTCTAGGGGTAGTAAGACCAACAGAACAGACATAGATTGCAGTGACTTGAGTGAGTTGGACCTCATCTCTCTGTCAGCCTGTCTTTCTGTCTCTCATTACGCTCCTTGGATGCTCTCTCTCTCTTCAGCTTCTGTCTCCCTTCTTCATCTTTTTCCATCTTGATGGATGCAGCTATACTCAAACATCTCCACAGACGTACTGTCAGCCCTCATCAGTATCAAAAAGTAATGACATTACTGTACATTAGTAATGCACCTCGGGGGAGCTGCAGACTTTATATAGGGGGTACTGGGCACAATATGTTTCCTACACATAAATGAATCATCCAGTAAACACACCACTAAGATTAAATCGAACCAATATACTGAATTAGGTAAGATTGTCTTGAAATCGCATATTACTGTGTAGTTGCACATATAATATGTCCTTTTCTGACTTCAATGTGCAAGTTCTGTGAACCGTGTGATTAGGAAATTTGTTACATACACCATTATATCACCATCATTGCAAGTGTTTAACTAAACATTTAATGACACCAAAATTCCTATAGCAAATTTCCGCTGACTGTCTGGGATTGCACTGAATAATTAGATGAGCCGTTGACTGAAAGACCTCACACCGAAAAAGTCACCTGCATAATAATGAAACGATAAACTACACACATGAGTATCCCTTATTCCAAGAATATTTTTACAATAGATTTTGAATCCTCAAATAGAAATAGTTTTTTAAAAAACTGGAGTAGTCAACTGCTTCCACCAGCCCATTGTTAAAGCTAGACTTGCGGTGTGATTTGATGCCCCACTTACGCCAAGTTCGCCCTTTGCTGCATCTCCCTCCTTGCGTCCCGTGGTCTCACAAGGTGCACCAATTCCACAAATACTGCTGCTGGCCAGGCAAAAACTGTGAGCACCGACGTGGAAAGCAGAGCAAAGGCAGCTCTAAATCCTTACAAGGCATGATGATGTGACCCTGCTGCTGCCCTGATACAGTCATCTCCCGTTGCAAGGGTCAATACTCAACATCCATTGAAGAAAGATGAACAGCAGGACACAGAGATGCAGACTGACATCCCACATGTATTGAATTGTGCTAATTTGAGGAAAACTGGAGGATCATGTCTAGTTCCATTATCCTTTAGACGCGCATCTGAAGAAGTTGATCTTTCAGAGACTGAAGCCAACATGTAGTCTTTGCTCCCACTTCATCCTGCAATGACTTTCTTTTTCTCTTCCCCTTCCCTCTTTCTCTCTCATAAAGGCATGCATCATGAGCATGCTGCCTATTGGTTTTTGAAGCAGTGGGACAGCAAGGGTAGGGAGTGGCATCTCTGCACACACAGGCGACTATATGAATACACATTTATGTGCTGTCCATGAACACTCGAATACACAGATGTGCATTTGTGGAAATGAAACACACAACCCTGTGACATGCAGTGGCCTTTGGGAGTACATACCTGCCATCAACCATGCTTAAAGATTAAAGCAGTGACATGAACCTCTCACACGCTCAGAATTTCAGACTGGTTTCAATTCCATACCCTAACACTACACCAAGGACTCTTTTAGCAAATGAATAGAGATTTGAATAACTATATGGGTTCATGCACTAACCAAGCAGCAAAACAAATATTATGTGAATAGGGACCTCTTAACCATTTACTTATATCTGTGTGATCAAGTTTCCACAATGGAAAGGTAAAAAGGTGGAGACCAACGGAGGTCTGAGAGCAGCAGTGAATAGGTTTTGTTTTGCTTTGCACATGACAAACTGCCACAGCTTGTTACCACAGTGGGTGCAAGAGAGTGACAGCACACAGTGGCAGACTTAAACTGTACAGATGGAGAGAAGGGAAAGCGACATCCATGAATCTTCAGCCTTGCTGAACCTGAACGCTAACCAACCATCATCATTTTAATGCTCAGCCAGACACACAGGGACCCGAGCCGACATCTCAGCTTTCCTGCTGTGAATCAGCCTCCCTGAAATAACATCATTACATCAGTGATAATAGGCTTCACTGTCATCTACCCATACCATATTCCTCCAGTGCTTCTGATATCTACAAGCAGGGGTGTCCAGTTAAGAACATTCTCTTCCTGCAGAATTTAAACCATCACTTAATTATACAAACATCCACAGGGCAGACAGAACATCTTGTGCACACAAATGTGCAGGGCGGTGTTTAGCTCAGTTGGTAGAGCGGGCGTCCCATGTGCAGAGGCTTTGTCCTCGCTGCAGCGGCCCCGGGTTTGATTCCCGAACTGGGCACCCTTTGCCGCGTGTCTCTTCCCCCTCTCTCAACCTGTTTCCTATCATATCTTCAGCTGTTCTATCGATAAAAGGTAAAAAAAAAAAATGGAAATGTGCACTCCAGTTGTGTGGCAAGTCTTTTGTACAGGTAACAATGCAATGACAACACTATTATAAGAATAAATAATATAAATAAACACCTTTATTATATATTTGCTGGAAGTCATGTGAGAAGTACCATAGTACTTAAGCCTAACCTGGCACTGTAACATTTTCTACATACTCAGTTCATTATCACACACACCTAACTAATGTGAAAAGTCATTCAAATCAAGTCCTGTGCATTGTCAAACACAACTGAAATACTTCTGAGGATCCTGTTAAGGCCACAATGAGTGGCTCAGAAGTCTTGAAAACAGGATGCAGGAGAGAAAAGGCAGGGCAATGTGGGTATTGGAAGGGCATGACAGGACATTGCGTAACACACTGAAAATGCATGGAAGCTATAGGCTTTACCTTATCAATGCACAGCACAGAGTTTACACTAATACAAATGGGACTGGTATTTCAATCAATGGGTCTAGAAAACCAACCTCAAGCATACACCCTTGGCTATAAAGGTTGGGAGACTGAGTGGACAGCTGAGCGACAAGGCACCAACACTTCATATACACTGCAATATGTAACTTTCCAGCTAAAATATTGAAGTAATTTCCAAAATGTTCAACATTAATTACAGGCTTAATGCTAATTGGTGAGATCACCGTTCATCAAAACTGTGCAATGACCAATCAAATCCCATTACTAAGACCCTACTTTCTTATAAAGCGCTGTAACATTTTGGCTAGTGAGAACAATTGGCACCAAGGAATAACCAATTAGGTAGTGAGGGTACTCAATGAACACTGTGGTTACAGAGGTGTTTCCACAGCCAACTGCTAAATCTGTTAAATTCATTCACATAGCCACTGATCTTCAAATCCAACTTCTCTTTGCTCCTTTTCTCCTTCCTCCTACCACCACCACCTCCTCAGGGAAACCCTTTATGATTGAAAATCCTTGCTAATCTTCGTGGAAACTCAAAATCAACGACTCGTTTCCCAACGTGCTGTTTGTTTAAGCTCAGGCACTGGGCCAGAGGTTTCTAATGGCAGCAGGAGCAAGAACTGTTGCAGCCACCGCACATCTTCACTCCCATTTCTTCGTTAAGCTATCATCAGTGTGAAATTCTTACCAAAGTACTGCATCCATTGTTAATGACACCATGTTGTACAGAGGTGTGAATGAGCGTGACTGCCGCTTGCCTCTCTCACTCTCATTTTCACTCTTCTGCACAGTGCAAATGTGCCACAGTGGGACTACTTCAAACAGTGTGGAAGTTTTCCACCATCACTCTTCCAACATGCACTTTGCAGGCTGCTAAAATAACTCAGAGGAATACAAGATGAGTCTTGGAGTGCGATTACAGAAGGCATACACAGCTTGCTACACAGCTGAAGGGGCAGGGTGAGATTCAGAATAATTCAGGGTAGTCAGCTGTGAATGCAACACCCATAGTTGCCAGTGGTACATTTGCCACTGGCATATGCTATTGTAGTCACGAAGAAAAAAACACATGTATGAATGTCGTGTATTATACACCGATTGATGATCACATACATTATGTGACACAAGATGAGTTGATTTATGCCATAAAATGTGGCCTCGAGTTTCATCTTATTGCCTCCAGGCCAGAACTTAAACAATGTTCATGACCGTGATGATTTTGCCTGAATCACTATCAAATCAGGCATCATCTATAAGACAGCACAACAAGAAGAGACAGTAACCTTGCAGAGTGCCCACATCTCAGCCCTGTCTATCATAGCAGATCAGAGGCACAATCCTGAAGGAGGGACAGATCTTTGCTTTAACTGGGTCACTGTTACAAGGCAAAGGCAGCACCTTATAACTTGTCTGTACTCGAGAAGCATCCACCGCCAGACAGGAGGATGAATGGAGGCTGTGTGCATAGCTCTGCCTCTGGCCTTAAATCCATTGCCAGTGGCAGGTGTTCTCATGGTGAGCACACGTTTGTACATTAGGCATTTGACCGCAATGCTTTTTTTAATGTGAACCTTGAAACAAAAAAATACATCATAAGAGCATTTTGTTTGCCAATTTCCTCCTACAGATCTACTTCCTCTATTTTGATGTAAAAGTTCGATATCCATAAAGGCTCCAAGAGAGTCTCAGATTCATAAACACGGTTACACACTTTGCAACACCTATTGGGAAACTGCAGGCTAATAATAACTACAAAAAAAAAAAGGTATGCGGTCCAGCTTTCTCATGCTCATCACCACTATGAGCAATTCACTGAAACCACAAACCCAGAATTGAGGAAAAGCCTTGCACAAGTTGGCTGAGTAAAACTTATCAGAGGAGGCCAGAGAATCAGAGCTGATTCATTTTGACTCTCACCAATGTGTAAAGTTATGTCTCAGTGAATGTGGCAGAGAAACATTTTACTACAAGCCTCTCATTGTGAAACAAGCAAGACCACAGAAAATCAATGACATTCATGCACAAGTGACAACTGTTCCACAGCTTCACTGGCAAACCTTGCAAGTTGATAAACTAGAATCCAAGTGCAAAACCATAAAGAAGTCTCTATCCTGTTGGAAAACTACTATTTCCACAGAGGTACTGTAAGAACTTTGATTCAAGTCCATTCCAGCTGGGGTTGTTCATTACCAGTACAGGCAAGACTGGTGAAATGCTGGCTTTCCCCTTCCTCTCTAATCTGACAGGGAGATATAGAGTGGCTCCTAAAATAAGAGCTGAATTCACACTCTACGCCTAGTCACTTCCATATCTTACAGTATGAGGGCCAGAAATGACAAAGCTCAGCAGTTCTCTAATGAGACTGTAACAAATGGGAGGGCCATATTTAGGTTATTACAACACCAGCACACATGGGCATGAGCTTGTGTGCAAGCCTGATAAATTAATAGAAATGCCTGTAATTAGAGTTGCTATCCTAAAATACAATGTTTAGGATGCATTTCCATGCTGCAATCAAACAAGGCTCACAAACACCCTGTTGTACCCTGCTTGTAAACTGCTTGTAAAATATAACATCCCTGACACATAATGTTCATTAAGTCAGGGGACAGTAATTAGCTTCGGTTAGACAACTGTAGAGCAACTCAGAAACTTTCCCTTTCCCATTTCCTATTTAGCATTAAAGAGCTTACTTAACTTATAAATAATTAGGTCACTATAGCAGAGGCACACTACAGGTGTTTTGAGACAATAGCATTTGTGATTTAACTTCACTTATACTAATACACTGTATATAGATAATTAAGAATATACAGTATAAAGAAAGTTGGCACTGCAGTATTTTGTGCATTGACTCAAACTGAACTCCATACAGTCCTTACAATTGTGATCAGACCCGATGATGCCATCTTGAGACAAATAGTTTGATGCACAGATAAAGATGTTGCTTACCTAGATAACAACACACTTGCCTCGCCCAGACTAAGTATGCACTTATCACCTGCAACTTTTCATCCAACCAGTTAACTTTAGCTGCCTCTGCCATGCCATGCCTTCATGGAAAAACTGACAGTTTAATTTTTGCTTGTGAAATTTATCAGATGATATCTTTATGATGAAAAGGCTGCACAATTAACCCCCCAGTGAACAACATCTAGTAAGATATAAGGAGTTAGGACAATGCAACAGCCCATTACATGTTTCTATCCGACATAGGCATATGTAAACATCAGGTGAGGCTTTGTTTGTGTGTCTATGTTTAATCTCCTCTAATCTATGTAATCTAAAATATATTGGAAAAGATCCACTGCTATTAGGTTTAATCTTTTTAGGTTGTTAGGTCATTTGATGAATAATGTCAAGAGGACCAGGATCAAGAGAAGCAGACTGTTTATAGCTTATAAATACTGTCCTCTCATGTTCACATATACATTATCAATGTGGCACACAGTGACTAGAAAGACTTACAATTGGCAAATCTACTCTGAGTGCATCACTTCTCATTGTAAGGCTCATGATGTTGATTCAAAAACATATTAATTGGATATTAATATTATCCTGTTAGCTTCACTGTGAATAGGGGTGGAACACTTAAATCCAACTAGTGATTAGATTAAATTCGATTTCAAAGTGGATCACAGTGAATATCCTCACATGAATGATTTGAAAAAGCTGTCTAAACTCGCTGACATACAGTCCCATGGGTTCACTGATATGTTTTGAATTGCCTAGACATGTTACCCAGTGTGGAAGACCTGGCCTGCACATAGCCTTTGCCACAAAAAACACGTTGAAAGGATGTGTGTAAATACTATGGATTCCAAACAAAAAAAACAGCAGGGAGCTGAAGATACCATGATTTATTTATCCTTTACTTGTGCAGGAAGACTATATGATCTATGATTACTTATTTATGATTATTTGATTGTTTTTCACTCAATGATTTGTGTCCTTTCTGTGATGCAACATAAATATGTGTTTCTTAACAAAATGTCAGCTTGAAGTGATGTATGTTTTCGTGTAAGTTGTGCAAAGTATGTATTTTAAAGTTGATAATCGTGGCAGGAAATGTTTGTATCGTCCCATGACAAGATCCAACCTACAATCTGACTTTAGTTTGACTGGTGATGGTCAAATTGCACATTCTGCTAACTACATTAACTCAGCCCAAGTAATTTTGATACTGCAGAAAAGTAGAATAAGTTTGTAAATGTAGAGCAGAAAACACAATCAAGTCAACAGGTATTTGGATTATTGCATGGCCACAAGGATTGACTTATTGGTTATAAACACCCACTGTACATGGAGCAATGATTGTGGGTTGTAAATGTAGAGTCTGACTGATGATACCTGCGAGTAGCACAAGTCACTACTGAACCTGCAGGAGTTAATGCTGTCAAATCAGACCTCAAGTGTTGACAGGAAGGAAGTCAACCCAAGAAAAGGTACAGGATGCTTGATAATGTTGATATCTAGGTGTCAATGAACACGCCGTCAGTTTGGTGGTAGTGTACTCACTGGTTAGTGGGAGGTGCAGAGAGGGGGAAGACCACCTCCTCTTCTTCGTATTCCGGTCCATCCTGCATGTCGCTTTCATCCATAGTGCCGCCGAGCCCCCCACAGCCTGGAGGAGGAGGAGGTGGTGGTGGCAGTGGGGGGAAGGCAGCGGGCCCATCGGGGCCTGTTGATGTGGGTGAAATCCGACTAGCTGGACCCTCCGAGGTGGGAGAGGAGCAAATGCCGCCCACGGTCCCTGAGCTTGTTCCTTGGAAAACTGAATGTCCACCTCCTGCTCCGCCACTCCCTGTTGCGGACAGCACAGGTCCGGTCATATCCCCACCAGACATAGGATAGATTATACTCATGTCGGGAAGTGAGTCCGGAGAGGTGTTTGAATGTTGGCGGAAGGCTGGTGCTGGTCCTTGTCCCAAATCAGTGACTCGCACTCTGCCCGACTTGGGATAGTAGGGGAAAGGGGCCGTCTCCGGGCCTCCTCCGCCTGCCACCCCTGTCCCCGTCGTGACCGAGCCCGTATCCTCACTGCTGACCTCCGCAGCCATCATATTAGGAGAATATGTAGAGGGGAAAAAGTCCAGAAGGGAACCTGCCCTTCCCCTCCGTCCTTACAATACTCCGTCAGTGTTTGGGCTCCGGGGAAACAACACCAAAAGTTTCTCCAAAACGCGTTTAGCTCGCCAGCTAATATTAGCCGACAAGCTAACTTAGCTTACTTGGCTGCACTAGCGGGCGTTAGCTTTGCCTCGCATTCGCTCGCTGCACGATAGCCGAGCTCACGCTAGCGGGATGGCTAACAGCGCCGAGACACTTGATGAGTTCTTGCTCGCTATGTCTTCATTGTTTCCTGAGTTTAAAGTTCACACAGTCACGCTATCTGGAAACTAACATTTAAAACGTTTCAAACCGAACATCGATTCACCAATATTTCCCGTTTTTTGGTTTCTGCTCGGACTTCACCCTCGGCACCAGGCAGACCACTTGTCGGGGAGTGTTGTTTTATTGTCACTGTTGTGTGTAACCCCCGTCTTTCTTTTTTCTCCAGTGTTGTTGTTTTCTTTCCTTCTGAGTTTCCAGCCGTCTCGTGTAGAGTCCACAAAACGACCCGGCCCCTATCGCCCGAATCCCCGGAGCGCCGTGTTGTTACAAGCGAACTACCATATCGTGTAAAACCACAGTCAATTATTCTTGCGCATTCGAGCTAAGTTCGCCTTTATTTCTGGGTTTCAGGGCTGGTGGCTTGCCCGCTGCTGCGCTCGCTCGCTCGCTGCTCTTCTCCCCTCCCTCTCCCACTCCTCTCCAGTCAGCGAGCAGACACGGCCAAGTGAGCACAGAGCGCCGCCGGTCCGATCCATGCCATCTTCAATCAGCGCTCCAGCAAATGCGACTTGAATCTTAATTGATATTCAGATAAATCAATCATGACGGAGATCCCGTTGCTTAAGACACAGCGGCATAATGTTTTAATGCCATAATCTACACCTGCAGAGGACGAACCTGGAGCTGGAAGGCTTTCAGACAAGCAGCACAGATGTGGACTAGTTGCATATTTTCCATCTGTATCTATTGGTTAGCCTACGTTGTCGGTGTGATTCGATTGCAATTGATTGTGATCCGTGTTATGCCTAAATCCAGGCATTCTTCCTTTGGAGAGATGTCTAGTCTACTACTGGATTGGCATGATTCAGTCCTCCCTGCCTGGGAGCTTATAGCCTATTATGTTCATTCATTTCTGAATGCTGATGACTAAATTAAATATGTATATGGTCTAGTGGGAGTTTTTAATGATCGCTTTAATACACTGCTGAAGACAATCTGATTTTGGCTATCGCGCTGTGACATAAAGTCTATCTTTGTACAATTATAGACTGGAGTAATCCGTTTTCCTTTCACTCACTTGGCCTCTGCATTCTGTTAAATAGACGGGGACACCGAGTGGCTACTTGCTTGGAATCAGAAAGAATTAGGACAGTAGTAAGTTTTCAGTTATTTACCTTCATGTTGGGATAAACCCTTTGTATAAAAAAAGTTGTCCAGTTTTAGGAGAGTCTAAGACCGTGTTCTTCAACTTGCAGGGAAGGCAACCAAACATGTATCTAACTGGCTAAGTTTGAAACATGACCACAAGAAAACCTAAGACCAGATTGTCAACAAAAAAAAACAGACGAAAATAGCCACAGTGCAGGCCTGGAGGAGCATCACCAGAGAAGTTGACAAATGTCTGCTAATGTCGGTGGGTAGTGCACTTAATAATAAGTGTGCTGCAGTTTAATAACTTAATTATGACTGCAGGACATAACATAACATATCTTTACAGGTTGGAGTTGTTCCATTAATAGTGGGACAATATTACGGAAACTGTTCCTATGGAGACAAACGTCTTGGTTAAACAGTAAGATAACTTGTCACCAGTGGCGCTTATGGAGGAGCCTCACTCTGAACTCTCACGAGAGGCGAGTTGTTGCAGGAAGACGACGGCGGAAACGTGAGTCAGAATTGGAGAGAGGAGTTTAGAGTTTGCTTCAAGGAACTGCCAGCAAGAATTTATTTCAAGAGTTGTGGCTGACAATTAAACTGATTTTGACAATCTAGATGAGGCAACAACTGTAACAATTCATGTGTCTCTGGTTACGAAAAAGGATCTTGCTCTGTAACAAAAGGTAGTATTATCTCTAGGAATCTATCTAGGAATAATTTCCATAATGTTGCCAGACATTTAAAAAGACAGCCTCAGCATGTGAGTGTCAAAAACAAGCTCTTTTAGAGGATGTGACTTTGATGGTCATAATTGCCCCAAATTACAAAATACATTGCAGCCCTTGCAGCCATGTCAAGGATGTCAGCTGAGGTGATCTTGGACCGATTCCAGAACGTTGTGTAAGTATGAAACATTTACACACCCAGACATTTAAATGTTGGGCCCAGGTTTAAAAATACCAGAGTTCCCCTTTCAAATTCTATTTAATTGTTTTTTTTTTAACGAGTGAACTCAGTGGACATGAAGCGACCCGATGGCAGCCGGATAGAGCCTAGTGAAGTTGCTCTTTTTGATGCGGGTGGTCTTTAAATTCAACTTTAAACATTCCAATTTCTCTGCAGTCTAGGATGTTGATTTGTAAGCTCCAGTAACTCAGCCATAGGTTCAACCTTGAACTGAGAAGAGCTTACATAGTGTTGAACAGCTACAGCAGTCAGCCTCTGTTGCTCTCCACCCACCACCTCCAAGCCATGCCCTTGGCGCAGCTGCCATTACCATTCTACCTCCACACTGAGCCGTCTTAGAGCAGCTGTAAAAAAAAAAAAAAAAAAAAA
>OMLP01009513.1:1663-11791 GCA_900302685.1 Spondyliosoma cantharus | reverse complement strand
GGGGATGGAGAGCACATGGCCCCCTCAGTCACAATTTATGAGAGGGATGGTGTTAGAAAATGGGCAGCCTCCCGCATTTGTGATACGAGGACTCTTCTAAGAAAAAGAGAGTAAAAGTAGAATCTGAGAATTTGACTACTTGAACCATGTGAAAATTATGCAGGCACCGAGGGGCAGCATTGTTCCCGGACAATCATCACTGGTATTATTGCACCATCCTCACTGTTTGTCTCTTATTTACTGATGGAGCGACACCAGCTGAGACTTCTAAATGTCATTCTGATGATGTCTTCGGCTCAAGTCAGCCAACACTTCAACAGAGAGCTCTGTCGCATCGAGCTATGGTGTTAGATATTGAGCGAAACACGTGGTCACAGTTTTTGTTTTTTTTAACTGTTAACAATTTCACAGAACAAAGCTGCAACAGAGAAATGAACACTGTCCATGTCTCTTTCACACAGACCACAGACACACACACACACACACGCACACGCACACACACACATGATTAGACAGATTTTTTAGTACATCTCATGTGGATTCTTGTCAGTGAGCTGCTTTCTGAGAACAATATAACGCAGTAGCATGCCAGTGCCTGACTAAAAAGGCTTCAATATGTTTGAGACTATCGAAATATAAATGCGGGGGCTTGGCTTCGGCGCTCTGGCTTCACGGCTCTGTGGACTAAAGCTGGGCTCACACGTGATCCCTCTCACGTGATTGCATGGGGAAGCAGACATAAACAAAACAGTGATCAGCATGGTGTAACAACTTGCTGTGGGGACATGCTGCAGTGAGAACAATGTCAACAATGCTAGCTGATGTTAGCCTCAAGGGCTAGAATGTTTACCTTTGCTTGGCAGCACCGTTAACTCTCATTGGTTGTTGTGGCCTGGCTTGTAAAATACAGATGTAATCATCCAGATTAAAAATTTTACAAGATAATCTGTGCTGAACAGCATGACTTGAATGGGCCCCACACTAGCAGATGTAAATCCAGGAGTGATTTAAATGATTGTGCCTGCATCCAAATTTTGCTTTCTAGCATCTTGTCATGTTGTTTGAAAAGATGCTTGTCCAGATGGGCTCTGGAGGGAATTAAGAGCACTCAAGCACAAGTAGAACGACAACTGATACTCCACAGACAGACTACTATTACATCTAATGGACTGCATCAATAAGAGAAGCTACATTCAGCTTGAGGTTTAAAAAAAAAAAAAGATTTAGTTAATAAGCCTAATTCACTTGGCACCCATTCAGATATATAACGCTCACAACTTTCCATTTTATATGACAAGCCAATTTCACTTGTTCTGTAGGATTAATATTTGCGGATGAATATAAAAGGGGGGGAGTGAAGGATGAAGACCTTCCACTATATGAAAATGCACTGTGTGGCTCAGCGCCCATGTTTGAGGTTCATGATCAGATGATATCACTCTGGCACCAACGGTCTGGGCGGTTCCTTTTCCCGTCTGGGGTTGCCACGAGAGATGGACAGCAGCTCCCCCGGGGCCAATGAAAAAGGGCTGTCATTAGAGGCACTTCCTGTAAAAAGTTACTTACAAATATCAGACTCATAAAATGCAGAAGTGTGCGTGAGCGTGCGTGTGGGTGAGAGAGAGACATAAAGGCAACGGTCTTATTCAGTAAGTAACTGTTTGTATTTGAGGAATGTGCATTCAGTGCAGAAACCTATCGTACATTTACGCATGAAGGGAATTCATCATCCGTCAGAATTCAACATCCATGTCTGTGACCTGAATACCCATTTGTCAAATTTGATCCCTTCACTAAAACAGGAAAGGGGATTGCCTGAGTCTTTTTATTGCCCACAGCTACAGTTTATTGGTTTGCTGCATCAGGTGATGAGTCATAGCCCAAATGAGGTTATCCCATCCATCCGGTCATGCAGGCTGACACCAGAAGCCACTCACTGCCCGACCTATTTGACCAACAGCTGAGACATCACACACCCCACTAACTGTCCGCTGAATGCACAACGTCATCCTCACTCCTGCGTTTTATATGCATCGGTAAGGGATTAATGTCTCCCTGGCTAAATTAAGACTGCTGTCGTGCTCTTGCTGTTTCTCCGTCTCATTACTGAGAACCTCTGGCATCCCTGTTTGCTGTATTCTACTCCTGCCTCCATTGAGTTCTCCGTTGCATCTTCTTCTTTGACAAAATCTTTTCCTCTGCTCAGTCATCTCTCTCCCTCAGTGCCTGTGTGTCCCTTCCTTCCTCCCTGCCTCACCTCCCTCCAGGCCCTCAGGCTGTGGCGACATGTGCGTTGCAATCTGCAGCCTTAGTGCTCTGCTGTCTCCTCGGGGCCTCCCCATCACCCTCTTCCCTCCCCTCGTGCTTTTAGGCCCCTCTGTTTAATTCATGAGCTTCCTGTGGCTCCTGTCATGTCTCATCTGGGCCACAGGAAGACACAGTGTAAATAATGGAGCATCCCCAAAGAGATGTTCAATGCTGACTGTCACAGCAGCGCACCATGTGCTCCCACGGAGAGGACGGGACAACAGTCTGTGCGTCTGTGCCTCCCTAACACATATGTCATACCCATAACATTATTTCTACACATATGGTAAACAGAATGCGTAGTTACAGAAAGGGCTACTGGCATGTGTACGCACATATTGTGTTGATGTGTCACATTTTCACTGCGCGGAGCGTACATAATTAAATATTCCGAAAAAATTTAAATGTGAAGAAATCAGTGTTTTCATCTTCGGCTCAAAAAGGTTAAAGAGAAACACAGAGCAAGCTATTTTAAAGAGTGGAGTCTGGAGGATGAATTGAGGAGCCGCAGCCTGAGGAACGAATCTGCTCCGTCAGCTGGTGTTAGGACAGCGGATACTTCTGTGCCTTTTTTTCCCAAACACAGCAGGGTGAACAGACTTTGGCTGGGGAGGGTGTTGTCTTGTAGTATCCTTTAGGCTTTGTGCAGACGTCTTACTTCACAGACATCACTCTGATGCATCAAAAGATGGGTACCAGTGGTGTTCTGAGCGGTTTTAATCAGCTGCCGTAGACTCGTCCTGTCCTGCGTTGTGCACAAACCATGCAAGGTTTTGATCTTTCCAGTCAGGATGCTTTCCATTGCTATTCTGTAAAATGTGGCTCCTGAACATACCTTTCTTAAGTTTCCCAAGGAAGTAGAACCTTTTCTGGGCTTTTTTTAAACCAGGTTGGTGTTGTGCATTGACCATTGTCCCGGTGTGAGCTGTCATCAATGTTTGCGATGCCGCTGATGATGGTGGTGTTATCTGCACACTTCACAATAGAGTTTTTTCTCGATGCTGATGGCAATCACACCCACCCACCCCAACCAAACAGCTTCATGGGTGTGATTGCACTGCATCATAAAACATTTCTTACTTCTAATTCCAGAGATACATTTGTGACGCTCTTCTATTGAACAAGCATAACATTCTCCCACTGCTACGATCTTTAATATTGATGTTAAATCCACATTATGACAGCAGAGCTGGTTTTGAATCACCGTCCCATCAACCTGCCTTCCTTAACCCCGATATGCCAGGATTCTCAGATCAATATTGTTGCGAGACAAAATGAGAAATCAGGGCAGCGGTTAGGAGGCAAGGCCCTCGCTAAATTCTCACAGGGCAGTCTTAAGAGGCAAAGTCTTTAAAATGATCTGCTTGTTAAACATAGCTGAGCAATCCCTCGAACACAAGGAAGATCTTTTTGTCCTACTCAGATATCTGCCTTGAGGATATTTGCTCTGTGTACGTCGATAAAGAATGGATCAGGACAGGGGATTGAGCGTGGATAAGATAGTAAAGCTCCAGGAGCCATTTGCCGTCTTTCTTTGCTACATCATCAGTCAACCTGCAGGATTTCTCCAATCAATCCATTTTCAGAGCACAAGGCATATTTCTGAGTCGCTGTAAATCGGGCAAACAGGCCAGTAATGTAAAGGAGGCTCAACGCTGCGATGCTCAGATAGAAACTGAGTCAGCTTTGGATTCAAAATAAACTAAATCTGCTAAACTGACTGGCTTTTGTCCCCTTCTGTGATTGAGTAACTACAAACCTTTTACAACTACTTTGCGTATCTTCAGGAGCTAAATGTGTCATTCTTTAAAACACACATTCAGAGATATGTGTGTTAGTGCGTGTATGTACATTTATGGCATGCTTTGGTCATAACCACCCAGAGAGGCTGTTACTCACACACACCTCACTCGTGCAGACCACATTGACAGCAATAACAGCTTCCCACATCAATGAATGAGTATATATCTAGAATCAGGTGTCATGTCTGCATGTGCACATTTATGTTAATGTGTGAAATCTCATGGGGGTAATAACCAGGCAACACACCGTGTCCCTATTGATCTGTGTCAGCTTAGCAAATCCACTGCTTAGGCTGACCGTGTTTTACAATCACCTGTGTAACCCCCCGCTGTTCAACACCGGGCGCGTAAGTTGTTTAATTCTGCTTGATCTGGCTCCCTGAGGCTGTAGCGGCAGCCGATTTGTTCCGTTCATAGTGGAAATGCATGTGTGTGAACATACACTCGCTCCTCAGCGTAGCGGCTACGACATAACATCCGCTCTAGCTATTTTTTTTTTTCCTTTCCGTGTTCATGAAACTCCTCATGATACACTGTTTCTTCACCAAAAAAAATCCTCTGAGGAAACCATGTGGGCTATTTTAACAATATTATCACGCTATCATGATGTAGTGTGCTGCTACATGTTGTTACTAATATGAAAATGTGCTGAACACTTAAAATCCACAAATTTGGTAAATACAGGCAATGATAGGACTGGAATATATAAGTATAAGTATAAAGCTTTCTGTGGCTTCAGAGGAAGCCCCATTCAATCCGATGAATTACAATGGTGTCACTTAGCGGCTGCTGCATTGTGGGTATTGTAGGCGACAGGTTTTGAAAAGGAGGAAGAATGCGTGGACTAAAAAACATGATATCTCTGCCTCTGCTGTATCAGTTTTGATTATTTGTCTTTAAACCATCTTTAATGAGTCCAACAGTGTCATGGTGTTAACATGTTAGGCAATTTATCCATTGAGTTACACCTCTGGAGGCAATTTTTTCAGATTACATGCAGTCCTCTGGAGCCACAATAGGTTTTTATAGTACTTTTTCCACATATACAGTTGTCCTCCTCAAGTCCTGTCAAGACACTTTAATGTTTAAAATGGTGCAATTACCCTTTAATGTACTTTATGTACTTGATGCTTCATGAATTAAAGGAAAGGAGCTGAAAACATGGTTTTGTTTCAGAAGTCTGCTGATGACACATTACTTCTGTTTAGGTCCCCAGAGATGTAAAACATCATTAAATACAATGGATGCTATTTATCTGTGATTGATGCTGGCTGCACTTTATATGCAGCCCCAGGCCCCAGACAGTTCTGTTCATACAGTAAGAGGTCTAACAGGGGGTTGGATCTATTAAAGATAAACTAATGAACATATCTTTGTCTGTAAATGCAAAGAAAATGACTATTTATGCATAGATAAGATAGACTCCGTCAACCTATATAATTTCAAATAGGTCCTTATTCTACTCTCTGTTCATTTCCAAATGTGGCTACCTTCATCAGTCAGGCAAGCCCAGTCTGTGGCAAAGAAAGGGTTATTACCACTGCCATACTTTTCCACATACTCGGTTTTAATAAGGTCAGGAGAAAAAAAAGAAGATATAACCCCACATAAGGAAAAAAAAGTTTGATTTTGCAATGGTTTCTTTACACATACAGCAGTGGAATCTGTGGAACTCCCGACGAGGAAGCAAAGCCAGCGTCAACAAAAACACAAGTGTGACAATATCTGGCAATTATGTATGATGTGAGCAAGGGTGTCATTTGATGTTGAAGAGTGGCGGGGACGTGAGGTCTTCAACAAATGCAGTTTTAGGCGATGTAAAAGGAGGGGATCAGTATGAGGTCAGCGTAGATAATTACAGCGGGAAAGATGGTGCATCAAAAGCAAAAAGCAAGATTAGACAATAAAAAATCTAGTCATCACAAAACACACAATAACATTGAACGAATACAATGTTTTGTCCAATCCAATATGCATCACATCCACAAATTCAGCACCATGTCAATAGAACAATGGAAAAATTAAAAGAGTATCACTGCATGTCAGTCTGCCATTATCACCTCTGCCTGACTGGAAATGCAGTTGCACACCTGGTTGTGACATTTGACAGTAGCTGTTAATACACTCACCCATTTACTCTCCATTTTGTTTGATCACTGCAGCCATGGTGGTCAAAAACAAAATGGCTATATCCTTGTGAAGCTCTTTAGATCACTTGGCGGCTCAATAACAAGATAATTATCCGGCTGAAAAAGTACATTCATGCATGAATAATGCGAAACAAATTTAGATTATTGAACAGATTGCATTATAAATCAGCAGAGTGCTCGGAGGCGAGAGGTGAATGTCTGCTATCTGTCTGGAATAATCCTCTCCCTGGAAGTGGATGTCATAAAAAGTGTGTTACTTACAATGTGATGAAGTTGGGTCTCGGCAGAGAAGCTCCCATGGGCCGCCTCGAGTAACACTGCAAGAGGCTTTGTTTTGTGTTAAGTGGGAGAGCGATGGTGGATTAGACACCACGGTGAAAAATAAGGGCACTGCAGGTGGGGAAATCTAGGGCAAGCCATTAGATGAGGAAGGATATTCATCTTCGGCACTTAACCCACACGTTCCAGCTGAAAAAAGACTGGAAATATCATCTTTATTTCATATGAAGCAGCTTCTTCCCTTGTTCTGTTCGTCTTCCAAACTGACCCAAATGAAAGAAAAATGACTTAGTTTAATCTAAAACTGCACGAGATGATAAAAGATGCGAATACCCTCGAATGTGAGTGCAAAAACCAGTATAAGTGTTGTTATCAAGTGACACAGGCAGCTGAACCTGCAGCATCCCCGGCACTCGCTGTAGTGATCCTGATGCTGATGTTTAGACAGATCTCATTTTGACTGGAAAAGGCCTGCAGCAAGGAGCTTGTATTTTTCACCGGCGGCAACCTTCTCGGGGCCTTTCTAAGTCAGGAGTACGCGCAGTTGATCGCTTGAGGGCGAAACTTGCTCCGCAATCAATTTGAGAGTACCACATTCCCCGCATTTACCAGCTAATGTTCCCTCACAAAGACACACACACGTGCTGTAAACACATGCACACGCTCTCAGCTTCTCCAGCTCCAGCTGCAGAGCTCCTGTAGGCTCCTCAGCAAATATAATCGGAGTACAGAATTTGTCCCAGCACCCTGGATTTAAGTCTTGCAGTGCTGGACATTTAATGTATTGAAAATATAGTTGTTCCTCTGGCACAACTTTGGATTTAGAGATCAAAAGTAAAGGCTTGAGACAATGCAAAGATCCGCTGCCCTGTAGACTTTACTAGAGTGTTTTTAATGCGTGATTAAACAACGGTTCTGGATGTTGCTCTTGGCTTTTTGTCTTCAAAGGGAATGAGGGTTAGCTTCCGGATCAGCAGGTATGGTTTTATCATTACTGGCTAGACAGGAACTATTTTTATCCGTCCTTTCCTTCACTTTTAAAACACTGAAAAAACAAAAAACAAAAAAAAAACGCCCCGGGACACTGACACTGCAGCGGTAAGGTGAATGAAGCTGTTTTTTTCTCGCTGTTTGTTCTCTCTCACATTTCAAGACAATGGCTGCTTATGAATTCAAAATCCAGGCCTGTGTGAACACACTGTATGTTGAGGTAGTGAGTGCGAGCCGAGGTCGCACTTTCCTCTCAGTCGCGCTGCCATAATGTAGATAATCAGTGAGCTTTTGAAAATTGAGGAAGTTGAAATGAGTGTGCATTAACTGCTAACAAGACTGAAATAAAGTGACAGACGGCCATCTGTCGTGAAAAAAGGCCACATGGAGGAGCCCTGAGAGGAGATGACCGCTGTGGCCTTCTGCTCCGCTCATGCAAACATTGGCTTTGTAGATGGATATATTTCTGACTTCATTACGTGAGAATCAGGGCTTTATCTCTGCGCTGTGTTCGTCTTGTGACCGGCAAATCCAGACTTGCAAGTCTTGCTCTGTTCTTCCTTCTATCTGCCTCTTCCTTTTTTCTTTCTTTCTCTCTCTCTTTCCTTCTCTCCCTCTCTCTCTCCTCCACAGACCTCCGCAGGCCAGCAGCATCCAAAGGCCTCTTTATGAGGGCCATAATGAGAAGTAAAGCTCTGCATTCAGTCGCGGTGCCTCGAGGGCCTGTTGCATTTCTGAGCATAGTTCCATGCCCCATCCCATTCACAGGGGTTGATGAAAGGGCATGATGCACAAACAATGAAAAAAAAGCAAAAGCAAGCAGCAGGCTATTCTTAGGAGGAGGACAGGGCACGGGGTGAGGACACAGAGATCCTGATTCTGCCGTTCACCAACACTAGTAACCATAAGTAGATGTTGTACAGTCTTTACAAGATGCCTGTACTGGAACGGAAGCTCTTTTTCGAGAACAGGGCTGCTGATTGATTTGAGTTAACTGTTCAGACTACATGATTTCAAGTTCATTCGAGGTATAAGTTTCAAGACAGCTGGCTGACTTGCCTGTCCTCATGCCATGTCAGAGAAAAAGTGTGGGCAAAGCTCCCTCTGCTGGTCAGACGTTGAAAGCCTTAGACAAGAGATGTTTTATCTAAATAAAAAAAACACACTATGTGCCATTTCTCCACAAAATCTGACTGAAAGTATTCTAAAAGTAATTGCAGCCAAGGACAGATAGTGCACACAAAACCCACATTTTGCTCTATGTCTCGCATGAGATGCAGTGTGATGCATGTTTGAAAAATGAAACATTCACAGCGCTGATGTTGTGTGACCCCTTGTTTTACAATGCCCGTGCTGATGACACTCTCGTCCTCTCGGAGTGACAACAATGCCAGCAGTCACGGCGTGTCTGTGTGAGCCTGCCACGTGGCAGAGAGCCAGCCACGCTGCAGACACTGCCGTGTGTTCTGATGGTTTGACACAGAGATGGGAACACTTGTCAGAAAAGGGGGCCTCTGTTGTTGTCAAAGCACACAGGCGTGCTTGCACAGAATCACATGTTTTGATATATTTTTTCTGCATCAGCTACCAGCCATTGAACCTGGAGCGGTTTATTCTGCCCAGCAGATGGCACTGGAACATTGAAGCTGGAGCAGGCGTGTCCTTTACCTCTCTGTGTGAAAGAAGAAGGGATACATCACCATTATGAGATATGTCAGCTGAACATTTCCTCTCAAATTGGTCAACAGATTGGTGGGAATGAACGGCGCGCATTAAAAGGATGAGGAGAGGAGCAAATGTGGAATCTTAGAATACATTTATTTATAGATTTTGAGCTTTACATTTTGACAAAGTTCTTACAAAATGTGCATGTAAAAGAAAAAAAAGTGGCCTTCCATTTCGGGGGAACAAACTCTATGGGACATCCAGACAATAAATCATGAATTAAATATAATTTTCAATAAAAGTAAATATGCAGCTCCAGCAAGCAAAACATGAAGCCTACATACACAGGAGAGTTGTCCTCTTGTCTTGGGAACAGTGAGAAGTAAAGGACAGAAATTACGACCTCTCTGTTTGGCTCACACAGCCATGAGTTCCCTATTGCCTGCTTCATGCAGCTGTAAATAAAGGTAATTGTACAAAAGCTTAATTAAATGACATAAATCCTGTTTACGACGTCTGGGCTTCACCGAGTTACTGAATCGTGGGGGGAAGGAGGGCTGCAGCCTGTGTTTGTGTGTACAGTTTCTCCCTCTCTTTACCACCCTCTCCCCACAAACACACACAATGACTGACACACACACACACACACACACACACACACACACACACACACACACACACACACACACACACACACACACACACACACACACTTCACTACACAATGCATGCAGAACACAAAGCATAAAGTCATCCCCCCTTTCCTCCGCTCTCTGTGTGGATATGAGGTGCTTTATTGTGGCTCTTGCTAACGTCACTTTCTGTGAAACTCCGGACACCCGAAGCCATAATTCATCTCTTTCATTAGAGCTGAGTGTGTGTGTGCCTGTGTGTGCCTGTGTGTGTGTGTGTGTGTGTGTGTGTGTGTGTGTGTG
>OMLP01009503.1:1082-11415 GCA_900302685.1 Spondyliosoma cantharus | reverse complement strand
TGGGGGGGGGGGGTGGTTCAGATACATTCAGTAAACATCTGCACCATAAAACCAATTTTCTTCAGAAAAATCAAAACTTAAAATGCCGGTCACAAAACAAAATACTGTGAAATCTCTAACTTTGGCCTTTATTTAAAACCCTGGTATTTAATTATATCAAATTATATTTTAAAAAGAAGACACCGTGTTAATGCAAATTCAGTTTAAACTTCACGGTTTCTTTCCTCCAACGCAACAGTGCTGTCCTTTGCATCTGAACATCCATTATTTGAATCGGGGTTGTTTTCTCTCCTCTTCAAGGATTTTGACTGTTCACGATTCAAATAATGTCTCAAGAGTCTCAAGCAAAAGCCAGGGCCGTGACCGTAGGTAGGAATCACCGAGTGCATGGTGAATCTTACCGTAAAGCGTCTGTCTGGATGTTCACATGTTTCAAGGACCATTCGGTCGATCTACTCTACACTTCTCAGGGCTGTTGGCACATTCAAAAAGAGGAACATCTATAGCGTGGCTCGTATGCAGTCCCTCTCACTTGAGCTCGCGGGGAAGCAGACGTAAACAAACTGGAGATTAGCGCGACGCAAAAACCGTGGCAGCGCGTTTTCTTCACGATGACAGGAGGAGGGTACTGATCCATATTAAGACTTTACTTTTGTTTGTTATGTGAAAAGTCTGGAGGAGTTTTAAGTTTCGCTCTTGACAGATTGTTCGGGGGGAAATGGGCGCGACTTAGATAAAATGGCTTTGGTTTAAGTCAGCCTTGTCTGGGGTATCGTCATCTGAGCGTTCTGCTGCCGACACAAGTGTCTCTCCAGAAACAATGTCCTCGGTACTTTGGCCCCATCAGCCTTTCAAGAGACTACTCTGAAGATGGTTCACGGAAGACTGGCTGAGGTTTTAAGCTACTTTTGACGTGAGCCATAGATCACAGATCAAAAATCCACCTTAGAAATAAATACAGCTGAAGTCAGCTGCACAGAGGCCACGCGCTGCTTATTTCCAGAAGTGGAAGCCAAACGAAGCTCCTCTCAGCACATCCATCAGGGACGATCTGAAGCCCGGTTTGCTCTCTGCATGCCTCGCTCTGCGCATGTGCGTTTCAACAATGGGGAGTTAGTCAGTCAATCAGCAGAAGACGTTCAGTCCTCGTGGCCCACTCAGCAGCCCGGCAAAAAGATGTTTTGTTCGAAGCCAAGTGATGGAAGCTGACTCGCTCTCCCCCCTCTGTCAGTCTTCATTGGTTATACGGTTAATGTCTCTCCGGTTGCATTCTCCCGCCGCTTCCTCTCCGTTCGGCTCCCCTCTTCCTTTTCCCAGCATTCCCTCCTCTTTCAGCCACTTTTATGAGCTCCATTTACATTTTTGTGCGCGAATTTGCTCAATTAAAAATGCAGCACTTTTAATCATCTTATTTTCTATGCCTGGCCCCCTTCTTCAAATCAAGGGTCCAATAAATGCCGTTTGCAAATGTATGTGCTCGTGCCATCCGGGGGCCGCCTTTGAGAAGACTAAATTGAATTCCTTTGATACAACCCCCTAACCGTGTGCAGTCGGCATAAATGAAGTCTCGTCAGAAGTCGGCGCTCATTATATTTGAAATGCTGAACCTCGTCTTCGCGCTCTCTTTCAGCAGTGAGACACTTTATACTTGAGTAGTGGGACCAGTGATGTATTGTTTCAGCGGTGGATATTGAGGTAATCCAAATTCAAGCGGCGTGCAGTGTTTCTTAAGAGTCTGTAGGGGAGGGTGAACTCAACTGCCTCAGTTATTAATTAAATTCAAAGTGCTGGACTGTGACTGCTGCATGTGAGCAGCGAGTTCGGCTACAACTCGCACAACTGTAGCGCCGGATCTTAAGCAGCCTCCACCATTGTTTAAAAGGACTCCAGCTTGTTAGAACCAGTCCAGTTTTTGTTGATTTGGCCATCATTTCTGTCGGTCGTGATAATATTTTACTCACCGAGATGAGAGAGCGGCGAAACGTTAACACGCCCTCACACCTAAACGATGAAGTAGGTCGACTGCCAGCGACCAACACGACACGCAGCACGTCACGCGGTCGTCGCAGCACACCAGCGACAGGCGCGCTGGACCTTCATCGGACGTTTGCGTTTGCGCCACCTTTCCAGGCTGCTCCGATTATACATCTATACTTGCGAGCGACACATTAAAAAGAGACTGGACAGAAGGGATGAAACAGAAGCAAAGATGGATTGTTTTTTTTGTTCCACGGCGCTAAAAACCTAGATACTACATTTCCCATAATGCAACTCATTAGCGTTTTTCCTCAGAGTGTCCATGCCTGGTAAACACCCACCTCTTTTCCGACTCTGCGCTTCCAATTCGGACTCTCAAAAGCCAAGGCGAGACGACCCCGATGACATCACGATGACATCACAGGGGTTATTCATACAATACAACTGTATGTGTGTTAGTATCGGTGGAAGCATCGACACACGCGCGGGGGAAACTTACATTCTTGCAGCCGCACCAGAAACGGGCCTTTAATTTCTGGGGAGCTGCCCGTCAGAACTGACCTGTGGCTGTCGCACCTGCAAGTGAAAATTGAATCGCAAATAATCATGAGCGCACACACACACACACACACACATCGGAAAACACTTTGTCTCACCGAGTGGCACACACCCACTTAATGTCTCTGTGCAACAAGATACCAAGTGACATAACAAAAGACTCTATTTTTAATCCGAGTGCGGGACGAAAAACCAAATCACCGCTTGTACCAGCCTGAAACTTCAGCACAATAATACCTGTCAAGTCCCCGTCTCTCTCCCTCTTCAGGTGCTTTTGTTCGCCGGAGGGATCGTCTGTTCAGGGCGCAGTATGATGTGAGGGGTTGCTATGGAAACCACCCTAGAAGTAAAATACTTTCTTTTCTTTTTTTTTTTTTCCCCTCCCTTTCCCACTCCCTGGCAGAGGGTGTCAAAGTCGACTATTAAAGTCATGACATTGGTAATCACATCGTCGGCCGTCCTGTTCACACACACACACACACACACACACACACACACACACACACACACACACACTCTGTCCCGCAGTCACTTTGACTCGGCGGTGATGAAACTCTTCATGTGGAGTGCGATCATTTCATTTGACGAGAGAGACCTGATACTGTTTGATTCACCACTAGCACTGCAGGTTTGGCATAATTCTATCATTTGTAGTGAATCCTGTTTCTTCACAGGAGTTTGAAAACCCTTAAAACACGAGGTAGGACAGTGTCTTCAATCAGCCCCCTCCGGGAGATAGAACTGGCGTGGCTCTTGACTGAGGCTAACTACGGCTCGTCTCCCCGCACCACCTCAACTTTCCTTTCTTTGTGCTTTTCTAGGTCACGCTGACATGCGGAACGGAGACAGCCTTGCGATCGGTGAAGGAGCCCAGCAAATGCCAGTACATCATGGACTTTCAGACTCCTGTGGCCTGTCAGCCGGTGCTAAAGCAGCGGGGCATACACAGTGAACTGTGACCCTTCCCTTCCCTTCCTGGCCTAGCCTAGATTCATTTGGCCCTCCCCTACCCCCTTGGCTAGCCTGCGGTGACAGGCCGGGGTCCTGGGGGTCCCCTCTGACATCTGTGTTGTCAGAACATATATACTTCCAAATAAGTCTTGCTAAGGTCAGAATCAGATGTTCAGTAACACTGCTGCTAGACGACTTTAGCTCTCATTGATTGTTACAGTGCTGCTTTAAAATGTTCCACGTTATTACTTTAGTAGATCAAATGATTCAGTACTCCTACATTACAGTATGTACCTGACACGTGTTCACACTTGAAGGCCCGACTGAATTACAGTGAACAGAGTGTAGAGACATCGTCACTGATGTAACTGCCGTTCGAGATAACGAATAAAGGGAACGTGTCCTGCTTCACTAAACAGTCGAGGCTCCGTTACTAAAGGACATGTCGAGTGATGGTACACATTCTTCACCATGAAAAAGACCAAAAATGATTCTCCTTACATGTCTTACTTGTTTAGCGATAGCCTGTTTTAGCTTAGCATAGAGCTCCAGTTCATTATGAGTCCAACCCCAAGCTGTGAAAACTCAACACAGCACAAAGTGTGTATAAATCCACAGCTGACAGTAAAGTAGTCCCCAGAAAAAAATGCACTATTTACTCGTCTGTTTTAGGAAATTATTCAGCCTTTTTTTAAAAAAAAAAAAAAAAAATGGAGTTAATAGTTATTAGTTATTGTTTATCATTATACTGCCAGACAAAAAAAAGGCTAGGGCCTTAGCGTCACCGACAGGGTAGTGAAGTCACATAGTTATACAATTAAAGGGTAACTCCATGAATTTTACACATTAAAGCAACGTTGTGTAACTTATGACCTTAAAATAACACCGTGTAATAAGGTGAATCCATCCCTTGTTCCCGCTCTATGTTACTTCGGTGAGACTTCTGTTACACGTGTTTACTTCAACACGCAAAAATGTCAACACGCGACATTGTGACGACCTCATCAGTTTTGTTTGTAGATTTACATTTCAGTACGTCAAACGTGAGAAGAAAAAAAAAAGTAGTATTAAGCGTTTTGTGGCTCCAGAAGAAGCTGCGTGTGATCTGATGAATTACCTCCAGTGATGTCGCTGCATTGTGGGTAATGTAGGCACCAGGTTTTGTAAAGGAAGAGGAATGCGTGGAATTAAATATAGGGTGATGCCCACTGTTCTGCTATCAATAAAGAGGAGTGCAATGCTAGACCAGTGGACTGCTTTTTAAAAAAAAAAAAAAAAAAACTGGTGCCTACATTACCCACAATGCAAATTAGCCGCTGAGTGACATCACTCATCGGATTCCCGGCAGCTTCCTCTGGACCTGGAAACACACTTTAATGTGTGACGTTGGTTGGAGTTGCCCTCTGAGCGTCAACATTATGTAGATATCCGAATAAATCCAGTGACATTGCCAGTGATGTAACTGCTGTAATGAATAACTGCTTAAGCACAAATAAAACAATTGTCTTATTTTATTAACCGCCTTGCTTAATTCTTCCATTAACTCTGCTTTCACATATTATTTACCAAACCGTTTCAGTCTTTAGAGACTGTAAACCTGTATTTCTGCAGCCACATTCGTCTATAGTCTGTTAACACTTCCACAATATTTGCACACTTTCAACTTATCACTGATGCATTGTGTATTGAATATAACATATCATGATTTCACAGGATTCTGCCCGCGTTAGCAGTATGCTGCTCACTGTGCATGCTATTTATGATGTTGTTATGTAACAGATTGTGGGGTTTCTGCAGCAGAGCCCTCCGCTCATTAAGGGGGAGCTAAATCAGCTGTCAGGTATCCAATAGGCTGCCAGATATATTCCTACCCTGCTGGGGCAGCTGGGTGGCTGTTTGGCTGCTAGCGGTGCGAATAGCCTGAGGCCCTGTTGCCCAGGGACGGCTGTGGTTTTATTTACCTGGCCTCAGCTCCCATGCACGTTCTCTGTTTGACGGAAACTCTGACCGTTTGCGTTCACTTTCAGTTTTTCTGGTAGAAGTTTGTGCGAGGCGTCGACGCCTCGAACACAGTTTAATTGACACAGTGACCCTCCCTCACTTCAAACTGTTCAGTTTGAAGTGAGGGAGGGTCACTGTGTCAATTAAACTTTAGATCAGAGTGGAACAAAAAATGTGTAAAAGCAGCAAAAATCTGACAACTCGCTGCGTCGTTTTTATCTGGCGCCTGTAAAGGCAAACACTGGAAGGAAAGCGAGCTCAAAGGATATAATCCATTTTGATTCCTCGCCGTCTCAACGAGACAAGAAACGCAACATGGCTGTATATCTTAATCTCCAAAAATGCAACAGATGCCAAAGCTGATATCAGCAAAAAAAAAAGAGAAACAGGAAGCGTTCACAAGCTCCTCCAACTCCTCCAACAGCAGGAAATGCTGCCAATCACCGAGTGTCAAGAGCAGCCCTCTGTCTAATACCGCGTTACTGACATCTGGAAGGAAACTTTACGTTGCACCGCTGCCATATGGCGACCGCGCGACGGCGTCTCGTGCAGAACTTTTCCTTCCTCTCGCCAAAGGAACAGATTCCGACAATCTGCAGGGTATCAACAGCTCCTCACGATACTGAATGATCATCATGTGTTAAATTACTTGCGTGCTTCACCCCACACAGCGTGGGTGGGAGCCGACGTCGGAAGACTGCAGTTTAAATGGACAGTTGTTTGGGAATAGAGAGAGAGAGAGAAAAAAAAAGAGGCAGCGCTGTGAGTTTCTGTGCTGGGTTTTTTTTTTTTTTCTTTTTTTGAACTGACTGGTCATTGATGTGCTGCTGCAGATCAGAAAAAGGGAAGGAGGGAGATGTGGGAAGGATTCAGCCGGGAAACCGAGCACCCGCCGAGCGCACACAGAACACGCACACACCAGCACATACTTACACACCTCCATTCAGCACATTTGCACATGAAGGGGCAGGGATGGAAAGTCTTTCCAGTTGAGCGTGGGCGTATTTGTGTGTTGACTCCAAATTGCTAAAAGGGCCCAGAGGCTTTATATTGCATTAAATCTCCGACTCAGCTTTGTAGAAACTAGTTCAGGGTACCTGTTCTCTGGAGTGGGAGACGGCGAGGCCTTCGCCTGACTGACTGACTGACTAGTGAGTGACTGACTGGTTGACTGACGCCCACCACAGCCCAGCGCCGCTCTCACTCTTTTGGAGATTGTTTTTAAGCTTCCTCCTTTGAAGGGAGGCCAGTTCTACCCTCAGGGTTGAGAGGGAGAAGAAGAAGAAAAAAAAAAAAGGGGCGCTCGCGTTGAGTCGGCGTGCGACAGTCACATCCATCTCCCTCGCGTCCACACTTACTCCAGCCTATTCAGTCACGATACCGACGCTTCACAGTCAGCCTCTAGCCTACATATTCTTTGCAAACAACACCATTTAGAGGCGTTTGTGTTGTGAGTACATATATAAACATATATATACAGTTCCAGGCCTACACTCACCGATGCAGTACAGTAACACGTTTCTATTTCTGAAGACGTCTCAAGGTTTCGAGTGACTCATATGTCGATTAGCATTATTTACTTTTATCATGTTTTGCAGCTGATATTTAAAAGTCTACGGGAGGATGTTTTTCTCAGGAGGAGGTGAAAAACTCGGGTCAGCGGTGAGCATTTGATTGAGATTGATGATGAGCGCTTGTTTGCTTTTAGCAGCTCGCGTCAATCAGATTTATTTATCTCTTTCCGCCAAATAGTTCAACGTAGCTTGAGAATAACATTAACACCTGCAAAGAAAATCATCTAATCCATTAGGTTTAATTAAAAAAAAAAAGTCACTTATTACCTGCAACAACAGATGTTTTAGTCCCCTTAGGGGCGGCAAAAACAACCTACACGCGAATGCGAACGTGCAAACACGACGCGGTCGCTGCGTTTCCCTCCTCAGAGCCTCGCAGCACCCATCGACACACGACGCGTGCGTTCGTAGAGTAGATGTCATTATTCTGAAGCAATCAACGTTTCTGTCATCGTGCTTAGACAGGAGGAAAAGGTTGTCTGTTGGCAGTTTAAAGGTGCAATATGTAGGATTTAAAACATAAAAATTATGAAGTTAGCGTGCCAGTTAGCTAGAAGTTAGCTCTGCAGAAAGCCCGTCCCCCCCCCCAAGCTCCTGTGTTAGTGGTGTATCAACACTCCCCCGCTGTTCAGAGCCTCAGAATCAAGTCAGCTAATAGGGCTGCTAGCTGCACTGCTAACTGAGCTCACTCTCCTTGCATCTCTTTTACGGGCTCCACCAGCTCCAGAGTGATCTGTCTCCTTAGCTGCTAAATGCTAGCCCGCTAACGGTTTCTGCGCGTCGTCGGAGGGGCTGAGCATGTAAGCGTCCGAAAGAGGCAGACGAGAGCCGCGAGACTGAACCAACCATTAAACCAACGCGAGGAGCTAAAAGAGGCTTTAAAGCTCGACCTTTAAAGTTCATGCTAAAACCTACTGTAGGCGCGCGAGCAGAGGAGTCTTTAAATAAAAAATAAATAAATAAAAAAAAGGCTGTTTTTATTCTACTTTTCGCTTGTAAAGGGCAAAAACTTGTATTCCTCCTTTCAAACGCTACCTAGTCTGGCTTTAAAGTTGCTCCATAGTGTCCTAATTAAGGCTTTTCTGATAAGCTTACGGCAACTGCTTCCACACAGGCTGCTTTTATTTTACTGCGCAGTATTTCATAAAAAAAAAAAAAAACAACAACAACAACAACAATAATAGAACTGAGCCTAATAAGAGTCTGAGGTATTAAATCAAAACTCCAAACGCCGCTAACTGCAGCGTATCGCCAGCTTCAGCATCACACATCGCATTGCTCAGTGAGGGAGCGCGCCGACGCCGTACAGGACTGAAGAGGAGTGAGAGAATTAGAGATGCAGACGAACAAAGACTAATATTGACAGGAGGACGGGAAGGAGAGGGAGGAGGAGGAGGAGGAGGGGAGGGAGAGAGAGAGAGAAGCTACGCAGACAGACAAATAAACAGCAGCAAAAATGACAGCGAGCAGGACGAAGCTGGAGGGAAAACGTCGCTTTGAGAGGAGGAGAGAGACAAACCGACTGAGCGGAAAACAGCGATGGGAGGAGCAGAGAGGGAGATGTGAGACTGGGAGAGTGAGGGAGGGAGGGAGGGGAGGGTAGAAGCAGCAGTGGAGGGTAAATGTTTCTGTGTTTGGGCTCTCACGTCGGCGAGCGAGGCTCAACACTTCCCCTGTGGAGTGGATGAGTGTAAGCATGTCGCGGTTGGAGGCTGGAAGGCCGAGCTGTGATAGCATGTGGTTACCCGCAGTTGGCTTCTCCCACTTATTATTATACTTACAGTAGAGGAGGCTGTTAGAGAGGAGGAGCAGGACCTCCTCTCCAACAGCCGGGGGAATAAATGGCTATGTTTAAATCTCACATCGATTGGAATCGCTGTAACGGAGGAGACTTCTCCGGGTCAAGGGCGAGGCCACGCAGCCGAGTCGACGCTTTAATACTGAAGAGGCCAAATCATGAGAGCAGACGCTGATGATCTGGCCGCTTTGGAGCCAAAGTAAAGGTGCATTGCTTCAAAAGTCAATTAAATATCAAAGAGAATGGTTTAAAGTAGAATCGAACCAGCAAGGGATACGACAGAAGTGTTGCTGAAGTGGTCACCAACGGTAAAATCCAAACGAGCTAGCAGTATTAGCATTTACTTTGGGGGAGGGGGGGGTCGTTTTTTTTTTTTTTATCCCCGCTTGCCTCCCCACCATAGCAAAGTCACCGACGCTGCCTCTAATGTTATGGGAGGCATTTTAAAAGGTGCAATATGTGAGACTTTTAGTGGAAAACATCAAAACTAACTAGAATTAAAAGAATGTGAAGAAATGACTGTTTTCATGTTACGATGTATTGTGTTGCAGAGATGCTAACCAGCTAGCCCTGTGCTAGTCCAAAGCTCCTGTGCTAGCAGAGTAAACGCCAACACTCCCCCCCGAGTGCACCAGGCTCTCAGTCTGAACTGCTGGCTGCACTGCTAACTGAGCTAACTAGCTACGGTTAGCAGCCTTTAGTGTCGTGTGTGCTGTGGAGATTATGTGAATGAATGAATGAACGATCATGAACGCCGACTGTTTTTGTTTTGTTTTACCGATTCGAATTTTTTAAAATCCGATTTTTGGAAAGGAAATGCTTGGTAGAAGTCAATTTTCAACATTTTAATGTCCGAACGCAACTAAAAGTTGTCGCCTCTCCTGCTTCTGGGTACCATCGCCATGAGGGCAGGTCTGGAAATGTTTCAGGTGGTGAAAAGTGAAGGGAAGATGCAGAAGACTATAAAAACAAGCTGCTGATCAGAAACCAACCATCCATCTATGGATTGTAATACGTTCTTTTCCCATAACTGAATAAACAAAGCAGCACCACAGTTCTGTTTGGACCCAATCATATGAGAATGAGGCCTGTGCAGAAAAGGCATTCAGCTGTTTTTGCAGGTTGGATGTATGTGCATGCCACGTTCCACCTAGCGCCGTGTACGTAAACCCATCGGCAGGCTCGAACTTGATCAACAAGTTCCAATCCAAACACTTTCCCTGCCCTTCTGTGGCTGCGTCTCCCTCTGCAAATTGTTGGTTTTTTTTTTTTTTTCCTCTCCCCCTCTCGTAGCCCCCATTAGGATGATAGATGAGGGGAGATGCAGAGGGGATGGTTAATCTTTCAGGGAGAGAAAGACCAGCGAGAGGAGGGGAGGTGGCGAGCAGCGCGCCACGCACATAAATAAACAGGATGTCGGGGATTTAGCAGGGAAATGTCGCGGAGGGGGGGGGGGGGAAAAAAAAAAAAGAAA
>OMLP01009501.1:32611-48398 GCA_900302685.1 Spondyliosoma cantharus | reverse complement strand
AACAATATATTTCTATAATATTCAATATATTCTGGAGTAGAGACAAATTAAAAACATAATTTTCAGGATTTTTTTTCTTGCATATGCAGTTTTTATTTTATGTGCAACCACACCAGGGACGGATGAAGAACATTTCAGGGGGATAGCTAGAGGAAGATCATATTCGAAAAATGCCTGATGTAAATTTCTAGATTTGATATGAATCAAGTGAATTGGATATTGCTTGGAGTCAAGCTAGCAAAACTGCACACCTCCGCCCTGCCATACGAGTTGCCTCGTATATCCACTGCCACCATTCATCTGCTCGTGTTGATCACAAGTCACCAATTTCTTCTGTAGTTTGAGAAACTGTGACAACATGATCCCGACATCACTTTGAAAGAGCTCACACACTCTCAGGATTGGATGTGAATAAATGTGAAAGTGAGAGTAAATTACACATTCCTACTTTTATGTCGGTTGCATCAATTAAATCCATACCTAATCTATCTTTTATTCCAAATCGTATTTATGATATTTCCCCGCTGCAGCATATGGAAGCCAGATAGTAGACTGTGAAGCCCTGTCATGAAGAGAGATGAATGTTCAGAAAGCATATATAGAGGGCACAGTGTCTTTTATCTAGTAATGCTTCCTGGCTTACAGTGCACCATCTTTCTCACATCAGAGGATAGGAACTGAAAAGAAAACTCCAGAGATCAAACAGACAAAGTTAATCAGAAGACAACCAAAAGACATGCATTGAGATGCAGCGAATCTCTCCGCCAGACCTGCTCCTTAGTCTCCGCTCCCCCCATTTTACACCTCTCCCTGAAGCAAACATGTGAGTCTCCCCCTGGACTTCAATTGTCAGCTTGAGAAGAGAAAAATATGAGGAGGTGAGAGAGAGAGAGTGAGAGAGAGAGAGAGAGAGAGAGAGAGAGAATAGGTGACAGGCGCTGACAAAAGGACGAACGCTCTGTCAGGCTTGGCGCAGAGTAACAGGACCACGGGGACAACGGGGAACAATATCCCTTACAAAAGAAAAAAATTGAAAAAAAAAAAGATGGGGCAGCATTGACATCTATAGTAAATAATATTTGTCAACAAATGAGTTGTGGCGCTAAGAGGCAACAACTGCTTTGAAAAGAAGATAAAGGCTCATTGTTGCGGGAGGAAGTTGCATCCGTGATTTTTTTCGTTGTCTTTGCTGCCGCATTCATTAACTCTAGACAGTCTCTACTGAGTCTGTAGTTTGGCAATGATGTAGTCGTCTATGTGCATAATTATATTTTTACCTGTCCACTCTTATGGTCATTTTTTTACGCTTTCTATTAATTTAAGGTTTTTTGGAATACTAAATATACAAAATTTCCAGGCTTTTTTTCCTCGTCACATAAACTAAACTGCCCTCACTTCTTTACCATATAGGTACATCTGTGACATAACAGCTATTTAATGCAAGAAAAAAAACCTCAAAATTCCACATTTAAACATCTCCCCACTGTTCAAGGTGACTTTATTCGTCAGTGTCAACAACTTGGTGAGCCCCCTTGCTTGAGAGTCACAATCCTCCTGAAAATAAGTATTGGATGAAAATATTAAAAACATTGCCTCTTGGCTTGTTTGTTACCTCAAGTCACTTTCCTGGCTGTGCATTTTCTCAGCCGCCTCTCACCGTTGCTAAAACATCTAATCCCAGACAGTCATATTTTTCGTAACACAATGTTTGATGCGTGTTTCCATTATATTTTCAAGGTTTCCTCAAAACGCTCTCATCACAAATGAGAAAAAAAATAACTCTCTTAACCACACCCTATCAAAATTATTTTGTCAAATATTACGGTTTGAAACAGGAGAGTCAAGGTTGGGTTACAAGGCCTTGCATCCTCGAAATAAGCAGGAATCACTAGATGTTTTAATTTTGAGCCACAAACTAAAAGTCTTTCATAGAAAAAAAGAACGTGAGAACATTACTGTAGACCATTTCTCTTACAACAGGCCACAAGTCAAGTACATTTTAACAAATAACTGTTTACCTACAAACGGAGATATAGATGAGCCTGTGGTGCTGCTCAACAGTTTAAACTAAATGATGGTCCTCGCTCATGTAGGAGTAAACAAATAACAGCTCTCCAGCTGATCTCCTCAGCTCTGCCTCACAAACAAGTCAAGACATTTAAGCAAGTCTTGATTCATACACTTTATACACTGTTCTACTACAAGAGATACTGTATAATGCCCAGGTGTTTTTATCATTTCTGAGACTGTCAGAGGTGTTAACTCAATTGTATTATATTTATACTAATAATGGATTCATGGGAAAGGGAAACTTTTAGTGTGATTTAAACTATTTGACCATGTTAAATGCAATGTCAGAATTCTAGCAGCTGGTTGTATGGAAATTAGAACCCTTGGAAAAACTAGTCAACCTGTGCCAGATAGCCTAAGAGTCCTGATGGCCTTGTAATGATGTGCATGTCAATGATGCACTATGAAGACTTGCAGGGTTTTTGCTGACAAAAAGTTAAATATTATGAACATTTGTAAAATCTAACTTGAAGCAAAAGCAGAAATCCTGTGACCAGTGAGATGGGATCAAAATGTCTCTTTCATGTGGAAACAGCCCAGCATTTTTAAAAGGCTGAAGTCAGCTCAAGGTCATTTTTGGTAGAGCAATGAAAATAGTTAGCCAACAACATGTTATTTTTTGAAACCACCTGTGGCAACAAGCCTCCTACATAAGATGTGTTTTTTTTGTGATAAAGCACTTCTTCTATATATGACTCATTATTAACAATTATATCTAGGTTTCAGACCTGAGTGTTACTTGAAAAAGGAATGCAATTAGATGTTCAGTTTCATGAATATGTTGGACACACATTTTTATGTCTCAGTGAGACAGAAAATGGAATATCTAAGTATTAATAGGATAACTATGATAACAAATGTGTTTGGATGATACAGCCTGCTAGCGGCATGGTTTAACTGAACAGTATGGGACCAATGATTGATCTCTGGGGAACGCCACATATGAAGTGAACCTTTACAGACATACAGTTGCTGATAACAGACAGATCCGTCCCTTCAGGCAAAATGTAAACTAATGCTGCAGGCAAATAAAAGCATTTAACAGAATATTTTACTCCAATAATAACACTTTGCTCTCATCTTTGTCTTTGTGGGGTGAGTAGGGGTCTTCCTCAGACAAAGAATGAATAAACAGTGGATGCTCTTATATTCCTCTTGTGGTCCATTCAGTTACAATAATTAGTATTTTTGCACTGTTAAACAAATCCCTGTTGAGTCTTATGATAGGGAAACCCCAAGTCCTCTTAGAAAATACATTATCAGAGTTCAGTATATTGGGCTAAGCACAGCCTCTTTAAGACAAAGAGTTGGATTACTTAGAAGCTCTTCTTACCCTGGAGGAAGCTTTCCTATCAGTTACCATGCAGCCTTGAAACAACAACAACCCCAGCCTTTGTACACTTTTCATTTTGTGTTAAAATCCACCTCCAGTGCCATTACTTCATTAGAGCTGACACATTTAGTGAAGACCCAGGCCTTTCTCTGCAGCCCACACGCCTCTGTCCATGTCTTCACCCAGCAAAGCTACACATGCCTCTGACAGAGTCCTTTCAACAATTCAAGGGGTCATCCATACTTGTGTTGCTCCTGCTGAGGAGCTCCATCTGGACGTTTGGGTTTGCTTTCACTCTGTCTAATTCAGCTGATATATACCTTGTTAAAAACGGTGAAACATTTTAGTTCTCTCACAGGGAAGTATTTCTGTTCTGTCTTCTGCCCTGCAACCATGTCTTCTTTGACAGTGACACTGTCTACTTTACAGATTGCATTGTTACATTACCTGCCCTCTGCACATGTTTTCTCAGACAGTGGTGCAAGACTGGTGAGTTTTGTTTCCCCATCTCCCCCTCCTGAAGATCCTAGTAGCCTGTGTGGCAGGATTAATGCTGCTGCTCTCTCTCGTTCCCCCATCGTACTGTCTCACTTGCAAGAGACTCGGTGCAATCCCATTGTGATAATGTACAGAAGTCTGGGTTTTGGCATATGTCGTCCTGTCTCATGACCTTTATTACATGAAGAAATAAACTGACACTGTTTCTGGCCTTCATCGATAGGCTGAGCTCATACTCCTGCATTGCAACGAGAACTGTTTGGTGCGGGGGGGGAGGCCCACCACACTGACTTTAATGCTGGAAGGATCAGGGCTTTGCCCCTGAGGAACATTCTCCTGCTAGCCAGCCAGGATCGGACCAACTGGTGATCCAAGGGGGAAAAAAAACTCTATGCGGAGGGTTGCCTCTTCCTGTTACCTTTCCACCTCTGTTATGGGATACAAGAAACAGGTGGGAGTAAGTCACATACGTGCAAGTCATAAGCAAGTCTCAAGTCTTAACCTTGAAGTCTCAAGCAAGTCCCAAGTTACTGTGATGAAAATCAAGCAAGTCAAGTCATTGCTATTGCTCAAGCAAGTCAAGTCGAGTCATGGCTAAGGTCAAGCAAGTCACAAGAAGTTACTTCACACAAAATTCTGATCTACCAGTTTCCTCATTTAGAACAGTAAGTAGACATAGTGGTCATGAAAAGGCTGAATTTTAGCCATGAGCACGCAGCTAAGATCTGTTAGCTTAGCGATAGGAACGTGCCCACATTCAGCCCCCACCCCCCTCTTTTACATTAACGATATGTGTTCTCACAATTCACAATCACTTTGAAGCCAAGCCTGACGAAGTTAAATAGCACCTAAAACATCATAGTGTTAGCTAAAGTTAGCTAAAGACACACAGTCACCTACCTCTCTTTGTGGGTCCTGAAGTGACGGATGAAATTTGATGTGGTTGTGGTGGTGTCACTTATTTTAGGGCTGCATACTGTGCATACTGCTGTTCTCCTCTTTTCGTCAAAGAAATAATCTTTGAATCCAAATTCGATGATTTTCGGAGCTCCCTCCATGTTGCCTCTCCTCTTCTGATCCTGTCTGCCACAGTGCCACGCTGGCATGCCCGCCACCTGCCAGGCTTGTATGCACTGTGTCATACAATGGCAGAGGGCAAAGTATCAAAAACAAAACTAATGTCTCAATATGTGCAAAAAAAAGTAAGTCAAGTCTCAAGTTATGAATGCCAAGTCAAAGTCAAGTCGAGTCTTTCATCATTGTTAGTCAAGTAAGTCTCAAGTCCTCAAATTTGCGACTCGAGTCCGACTCGAGTCAAGTCATGTGACTCGAGTCCCCCACCTCTGACAAGAAACTCTCATGACAATATTTGCAGAAGAAGTGGATCTTTTCCTCTTGAGGCAGAAAACTCCATGCCTTCTGCTAATCCTTGATAGTCCACAATAGGAGATATTTGCACAGATTCCACAGTTATCAAGAAAAAAAAAACTTTTCTGAGGCATCTAGCAAAGCTGAAGGTTATCTTACGATAGCCCCTGGTACACACTATGATCATCATCACAGGTGGATAGCGCTTGATAATGACGCCCAGTCAGAGATAGCTTCTATCTAACTAGGTTGGTGTTGACACTGAGGTCCAAGAGGGGCTTTGTGGTACATCATTTTGGTTTATATAGGTGGTGTGAGGGAAAAAGGATCCCTGTATTTACTTTCTTGCTGCTACTAGAACAGGCTCTTCTTGTCTCATTTTCTATAAGCGCCTGCAGGTGGAAGTTCCTTTGTCACTCAGTAAGAATCGATTGTGGTTCTTCACCTCCCTCCAAAAGAGCTGTCCAAGCCCTTTGGTAGATTTCTCTCTTTTTATTGTCTCTTTTGTTATCTGGCTAGTTTTGACCTGGCTAAGAGTGACCGACTTTTGGTCCATCCAAGCTGAATGCTTTAAGAAGAAAATGGAATAGCGCTTGTAGTGGCATGTGATGTGGAGTGCACAACAATTGGAACTAGATTCTTGGTGAACTCCTGTCCAGCACAAGTCCTGTTCGGCTGCTTGCTGCTTAGAAGGACAGATGGATTTACAGCTCATAAGTCAGTTAAAGGCAAATATAAGATCTCCTGTTTGTCCATCCACCTCCTTGACAATAATTTAATTCCTCACCACTATGCTCATGTCAGACCTTTTTCTAACCGTGTCTACGTCATCGTCTTGTTTAAACATTTTTATTACATTTGACACACACCGAGGGAACTCGTTTTCTGTATTCAGTATCTGAATCAGAGTTAAGCCTGAAGTAATGTCATAAATAATGTAGCTTACATAATGTACTGAATTTAGTCATACTGAAAAAGAGACTCATGACTAACCATATTTTCTTACCTTTTCAGCTCAGGAGCAGAACTTTGGGAATCAGTTTCTTCACATGTTCCTTCAAGATGGAAGCCCTGTTGCTGAACTTGGGTGTGGTGGCAGCCATGTTTTGAATGCAGCTGCAGGACAGAACATCAATGATAACAGATGGGTGACAATCACGATCAGGTATGCTATGGCTCTCCTATTTTCTCTGTGTATAGCACCATGGGCTATATATCATGATGATATCGTACCGTGAGTTTTTGTTATTGTTACATCCGTAATGTTCAGAACTCCTGTCTTTAAAGAAGAAAGAAATCAAGTCAATCAACTTCAGCAATTTTGTTACTTAACAGAAACTGCCATTTTATAGAACTAAATTGCAACTTTCTTCACCCAGTTTTTCAAAAGCCTAAAAAATGGAATGGAGAAAATACAAAACACAAAACCAAAAAAGAGATTTTACTCAAGGTTGCACGTCATGGTCTCTTTGATAAAGCCCTTGAAAGCTTGTTCGTCCAGTAGCGGTCCACACCAGTGCCGATCATAAGATTGATTCCACAGTAATACAGAACTATGAAATGCTCACCACTTCAGGCAAATCCTAATCTTAAATGCCTCCAAACCGCACACATGTGAAAATGTCAGTCACATAAACAAAGAAATCTGTCCAGTGGGCTGTTTTGGCATGGTGATAACTAAAAGTCAGCTTTTCTTCAGAAAATGTAATTCAATCACATCAAATTAATTTTATTTATATAGCCCAAAATCACAATCACATCCTCAGTGCCCCTCAGTGGGCTTTACAGTCTGTACAGAGAGTGACATCCTCTGTTCTTGAGTCAAGTGACAAAAATTGCAGTATTGAGAAAAAAAACGGGGGTAAAAAAAGATGGAAGAGCCACAGAGGATGGATCCCTCTCCCAGGATGGACAGATATGCAATAGATGTCACATGTACAGAACAGAACAAAAAAATCCCCGTTTACAGGGTGCATTGACAAACTATCTGAAAATTACACACAGATATTTTGCTCTTTTTTGTACAAGGTCAATCTTATTTTTAAGAGATTTTAATAAATGTTTCAGTGTCTGTTACAATGTGGCCGTTTTGTAGATCACTTACTGATGGCTGTCAGTGAGATTTAGGATCATTAACCTTTGATGTGCACTCTGCTGATAAAATTGGCCATTTTAGTAGATTGTTGTGTAGCGTTTTCCTGTAAGTGCCTGAGATCCTCTATTCTCGACCACATACAGTAGAAGAACCTACACCTGCTGAATGACTGTGATTTTCGGCCTCTTATACTTCAGAAATTGATATGATCTGGGATAAGTTTCACTGCACATCTTCCTATTTACTCTCAAACCTGGCTATCCATGTCAGACTAATTCTGATCATATGGTACTGAAACTTCCTGTCCTGATTAGAGACAGGAGTAACAGGGTGTATTCAGCTCAGTCTGTAAAATTATCTAACACAACTGCTATTCCTTGTCGTCAGAAAATCTCTGAACCTGAACCCGACCCTGACACAATACTTGTGACTTTGCTGAATGTAAGATCACTGGCAGGCAAATCTTTTTCAATTAGCGTTTTATTACAGAACATAAACTTGACGTTACGTTTTTAAATGAAACATGGCTGGATGAAAGCAACAGATCAGCAGCTCTTATTGAATCAGCACTCACTAACTTATATTTTTTGGATGTAATTAGAGTGGAGAGGTGTTCTCAACAATATTTACCTCCCCATAGATGCTAGTAAAGTCTCGGACCTCGTCTTGCTCAACCTAACTGTTGCGTTCAATACAGTTGACCACAACATACTTGAAATACTTGAACGCTGGTTTGGTCTCTCTGATGTGGTCCTGGGTCGGTTTGGTCCTACCTTCAGGGTGGAGACTATTTTGTGTCAGTTGGTGGCTGGCTATACATCAGACCTTCTTCCAATAATGCGTGGAGTCCTGCAGGGGTCAATTCTTGGACCTCTGCCCTTCAATCTTTACATACTTCCATTAGTTAATTATTTTTTTTCAAATCTGTTTCTTATATGTATGTGGATGACTATTGTTGCAGCATTGTTACCTTGTTGGATTGAGTCTGAATAAGGTGTGTAAGGTTGACGTTATTTGAAAATTGTGGGTGTCTAAGCGCAAGTGGAGACTTGAGCTAATTGAGAGAATTGAGAATAACTTTACATTTTGTGACAAAGATGATCGTTTTTTTTAACATTGAAAAAACCTTAGATCCCATCTAAGAAAGAAACACGACTCACCATTTATTTCCTCTTAAGAAACCTTCAGATTAAATGCATAACATGATCAAATAATACCATATCACGGTACAACAAAGGAGTAACCAAGTATTTAAATGCTTCTATGCTGTGCCTCGGTAATATGGTGTACAGCCATTGAAGTGCATCTCAGCATCTCAGCTGGAGTCAGATGGTAGTAGTTAGATAATAATGCAATAATCAAAAGCAATTACTTCTGCCAACTTCCCACACTTGTCACTAGATTTAGCAAAGTATTTTTGACACCTCCTCGGGTGCAGCTATTTCTTAAAAAGCCACAAGCAACGAACGTAGCTACTCTTTTTGATCATCAGCGAAAACACAGTTCTCTGAAGCATTTGGCAACAGATCCGGCACCAAATGTTGAACCTGATGCACATGCATTTGCACTACTCATTCGTCTAATCCAAATAGGTGTGATCACAATGCTTCCTCATGCACAGCTGATCTTCCGTCTCTGTAGTGTGCACACACAGGCTTCCAGCTCAGGCACCGTGGGGCAGAGTGAGCTGGGGGGGAGAAATGAGAGAGGCCCCGCTGCCGAGCTGTGCCTCTATTTATTCCTGATCGCTTCAGCAATTTTATTCATATGCAAATGAGTGCGTGACATCATCTAGTCATGTTTAAGCAGTGAATACCTTTCCTTGGATGATAGTTGGCAACAGCGAATACAGCTGCTTCAGCTCGCTGTCAGCATGTGTGCAGTGCAGGGCAGTGGTTTTATTTAACTGTTAGTAATCCGGGTTTCAAACAGGGGAAATACAAAGTCTTTCACCACTCACAAACATTCTCATTCTTATCTGTAATATCTGCTCTCATACAGTGACATCGCCTTGACTCGCTCATATGATACGCATAGATGACTGACTTTTGCCCTGATGCACAATTGTCAACATGAAAAAGTGATATGACACCTCGGTTAAGCATACAACACCGCGCTATGATAAACAGTGATGCCTCAATTTCTTGGTGTTTATCCACGCTGGGCTGTTATGCACTGTAGTTTTGATAATGACATAATTGCTGCCACAAGTGGTTGTGATGATGAGCACAAAACAACACATTAAACAATGTGGAGGGTTTATTTAAATGACGTTAAAAGCCCTCTAGCGGGTGGTCTAAACAGCTGTTGCTCCAGCTCAAACAGCTCTAGTATCAACACCATTTAGGTAATATATGTCGGTGCATCAGAAAATATGTATATTTCAAACCTCCACAGAATTAAACGCTGTGCAGGAATTTCAGGTTACCTTGACCCATCCCTATCTGCAGTTCACACTCAGTCTCGCTCATCATCTACCAACAAATGGATGAAAGGCATTCAGAATATTTAATCAATAATCTAGCAGCCTATTCTGACAATTAACATAATTGAATGAATCACATTTCTTTTCCTTTTTGGCAGTTTTTGTAGAGAAAGACAGAACTAAATTGATCAAATACTGAAGTACCAAAAACCTTGGCAGACCTTTCTTTAAAAAGAGCAGAAAAGAACTTTGATTTGTTTTTACTTTAGAAACGGGATGTTTTGATAGAGGAATGTAGGATATTATCACCTATGTAGATAGGCAAGCTAACAATAGTTATATTCCCATGCTAATGGTCCTACAGTGCGTTGTATTATCTAGGGAAAGAATGCCTAACAGACAGGCAGACTGACGGTAGATGTGAAACACTCAAGACATTACCATAACAGCAACTTCAAAATTGCAATATGTAGGAATCGGCCACCTGTCACATTCGTAACCAAAACAAATAGGGGGCAGCATATCACCAGATTAACTGGTAACTGCTGCCAAGTATAGCTACCCTTAGCTCAGTTAGCCGTGCAGCTAGCGGTTTGAACTAGGATGCTTATTGACTGGGGGAGTGTTAGTGTCAGGACACACTGCTAGCACAAGGGCTTTGGACCAGGACCAGCTGGGCTAGCTGGTTAGCATGCTAACTTCAGAGGGTATATTTGCAACATGATACATACTGTAGACATCATGATGTCAACACTGCTGTTGATTCACACTACTTGAGTTTTGAATGTTTTTCGACTAAGTTTCTAACATATTTCCAGTCTGTTGCTGGAAACATTCTTTTACAATAAAATCAACAACCCATCTGTAACACTTTGACATTGGCTGTAAAAGTTGGCAAGACAAAAGGCCACAACTGTGCTGCTGTCTAATTTCGCAAAGGGGAGTGTGCACGGGGGGGAGGCTGTGTCATTTTTCATTAGGAAGGACATGTTTGTTGTTGGCTTGTTTTTTTTTCTCGTGTTTTTTTTCATGTCGGTGAGTTTTCCTTGGGGGACGTTCGGAGCAATTCTGCCACGATTAAAGTTCCAGAGTGGCAGACTCCAAATGCTCCCCCGGTCATTTGTGAGGGTGTTGACATTATTGGTTGAATCCCGTCGTGCTTAGCATTCACTGTTTGGAGCCATTTCCATTCACACACAGTCAAAGATTAACAAGGATGACACACAGCAATTCTGCGGCATCACATTTCTTCCCTTGTCACAGGTGAACTCAGTGAGTCCCTGGCAGATACGATTATTCAAATTTATGCCACTTTTGTGGGTACTTTTTTTTTTTTCTCTCTCTTCAGTCAAAGGACTGGAAGTAGTGTCTCAAGTATGGTTCTGACTTACAGGGAATATTCTTTTTTATGACAGAGGATTTTGTGTCTGGCATCTCGTGGGTTTTGATGTCTTTGTAGACTGTCATATGATTTCTGCTTAAAAATGCACTACATATTTTGTGTCTGTAGGAGTTGTGCATCAATACCTGGCCATTACGTCTGCAATTTTCGTGCACTTTTCTGAACTTCTTCGATGGATGCTGGTGAAATGTCAATGTAACGCTTGATCACAGAGAGTAAAGGACCCAAAATACATCAGCTATATGCTTGACTGGTGATTGGAAAAGAGTATTGTTTCATGTCTTTTCATAATTCTCTTAAATTGTTTCTGGTCTAACTTTGAATTAGATTCAAAATGCTTAATGCTGAATGAATTTCTTCTTAGGAGCAATTTGGTTTCAGTGTCTTGCTCGAAGACACGTTGACATATGGACAGGGTGACCCAGGGATCAGTCCACTAACTAATGGATGATTGGGGAAGCAGAGATGTTTGTAACACTGGTTTTCTGGTGAGGATTTGAATTTGTGGCCCAATCCGAGATCCCCCCCCCCCCTTTACGTTATCACAGTTTTTTTTTCTCAGCTCCTCCAGAGCCACAGAAGATGTTGGACAAACATTTTTTACAGGCTGAGTAAAATTCTCTGTGACAAGTAAGCTGTACCACCCCAGGTCTTTCTGTATATTTGTAGATGTCCATATTAACGGCAATTACTGTAGGCTTAAGTAGAAATTCAGTCTTCCAGAATAAAAACCATCACGGAGTCCTGCCATTCCTCTCCAATGGTGGAATTTGTCTCTTTAAAAGGTTTGTAGCTGATGTTTTCTCCATCGGTTGTACATTTCTGAATCACTCTGCCTCCTCTGTGTTACGGACAAAAACAGGGATCTGAACCCAAATGCAAACCTGGACAAAAAGAGTTAGTGGGTAGCAATTTTATTGTAGCTTAGCAGCTAGTCAGATGCAGGTGTGGGCTAAATGCTAGCCGAGCTGGCAGTGCTCCGCCGGTTGCTCTCTCTCGCGGTGGTGACGGCGCCGAGTTCTGTGGCGACCAGTGTTCGGCCAGCCGGCCGAGACAGCTGGTGGGTGACTCAGTCAGATCCGGCGATATCCAACACTGAGGTGGATCGAGGTGTGGAGAGTAGCAAACCCGGAAGCAGGGAGGTGAAGCAGGCTCACGAGCAGGCAGGCGGACAAACAAACGGGTAGACTGGCAGGCAGGCTGACAGGCAGGCAGGCTGACAGGCAGGCTGACAGGCAGGCAGGCTGGACGAAGACAGGAGTAGGACAACGGAGAACAAAAAGCATTAGCTACACAAGCTAACAGTGAACTCAGAAAGTACGCTGGGGAGTCAGAGTCGGAGCACTAGATACCACAGAGGTTGGAAGTACGATCTGAAGATGAATGCAGGGGAACCGGAGGTTTTATGGAGGAGGTTGATGAGTGGATGAGGATCACCTGGTGCTGCCTGCAGAAATGGGAAGTCACGCCCACACAAGGAGAACAGACAGGGGAGGGGTAACAAGAGGGAGACAGATGTAGGGAAGACCAAGCCAGCCAAACAAAACACACAAAAAAAGGATCTGCTCTACGCAGATCATAACACTCTGCCTCAAGTCTCATATGTCCCAGAGCAATGATTGTTGCTTTAAAAGTCCATGCATAACACAGCACAGCACATCTAAAATATTGAAACCACTGTGCTGTGGGTAATGCATTAATAAATTAGTGATGTGTTGTTGCCACTGTTACTTTTCACTTCAATGAAATGAAACATGTTTTTGCTTAAATTTCAGTGATCAGTTGTTGAACCAGTGGAAATTCTAGTATTTGCATTACACATTGAATCCTGACAATTGCCTGGAGGGGGAATGAGCGTTTGGCCGCGTTTGTGAGTGTGTGTAATCACATTTTTGGAAATCCTCTTCTTTAATTGACTGCTCAGTTTTATACCACCATTGACTGCCACCCAACAACAAGAATTCAGTTATTATCTACTCACCCCCATGCTGATGGAAAGTTGGGTGAAGTTTTGTATTCCATGAAACATTCCTGGAGCTTCACAGCAGAACAGCGCTGAAGCATTCTCATAAACAGCTGAAGTAGATGGAGAAACAGAACTTAGAATATGAAAAATAGCCAAAACAGCACATAAAATATCTCCATACAGCTCGTCCGGCATAACCCAAGTCTTTAGAAGCCCCAAGATCCCAAATTGCTTTGAACAGACTTCTTCAGTAGCTCCAGAAATGTTTTGTGGACTATGAAACCTGACATTTCATTGACATTGGGGTGAGTAGATAATGATTGAATTTTAATTTTTTTGTTAAGTTGTCCGTTGACTCTCTGGTAGGAGCTGCAGGTGATCAACAACTGCTGCAGATTGAAATCTTGTTTCTGCTACAGACAACATATTTTGCAGTTAAGTGACTGTTTGTGTATTCTTTTTTGGGCATTTTTTACTTTGGAATGGACATTTACACATCACTGGTGTTTTGGATCTTGCATAATGTCTCCTCTTCATTCCACAACTGACATACACACGCTGGACACCCAGCCTGCCCTGCACTCCCTGCTTCCCACACATACTGTGTGCCCTCAGACACACCTGCTGGAGATCTGCATTCTACTGAGTGCACTCTTTCAGTTTCATGACTCTTTAAAAGCTTATTTTTAATAGTCTATTCACTGACCATTGATATAAAAATGCACATGTGAAATGTTGCCTAGCAACAGTTGCTGTAAGAGGGAGGAACAAAGTAAATGCTGTCGGAAGAAATGCTGAAAAGAATTTAAAACTAGAGGGGAATATATCGGAGCTCTTTGAATTAATGTCACAGGACAGGAAGAAAAGTTCTGTCCAGGTCAGAAACACGTTCTCACATCTGTAACTCGCCTTACCTGCTAATAACATAATAAGAAAATTATAAGAACTAAGAGGACTGTTCAGTGTCCATCGATCTGCATTGCATTTTTGTACACATTGCTATGTGTGCAGGGTGTTATAGGTAACTCAAAGGTAAAATAATCACTGCTGTAATTAGCGTTTATCCGAGTAATGGATGAAGTAATCCCCTGGCAATTTGCAAGAGCAACAGCCATCGATTACTTTTTCAAAACCAACAGAGGACAGAGCCTGTCCTTACACTTTCCCCACTGGGTTCCAATTGCTGGAAGAGCGACGAAGGATGCAACATTTATTTGGACACGTGCCATGCCATATGTGCACGTGTGAGAAGTGAACTCTTAATGTGAAGCGTTTTGTTTTTGCATCCATATCATCTTGAGACAATGCCAAATCTGAGGTACCGTATGTTTCATCAATCACACAGTGTTCAGTGTCGTATTGACAAGTACCCCCATAAAAGATTCATTGAAGAAGCAACCAGCCGCCCTGCCTGCTTACTGGGAATTTCCTTTGTGAAGCCCCACAATGCCAAGAGGCTCACTGTGTGCTGTCTAATTGTATTGCCGGAGATATAATGATAGAACACAGGCTACCCAAATTAATTGAGGCTTGCCAGTCACAGCACAAATTATGCAGCAAATGCTGCAGTGCTGCGTGTGAGGAAGTCACTGCACCAGAGCCAGAGCAGGCATTACAGTCGATGTAGGTGTAGATTAATGTCTGATACGGGGCTCATTGCACTTACAGAAAAAACAACAAATACATCCATCCGTACACCTTGCGCAGTAGGTGAAATATGCCTTCACATGATTATTAAACATACAGTAAGGGTTATCATTTTCTCTCTTTTCAGTCATATCTGATGCGTTACTCTATTCCCTGTCGTGCCAAAAAGAAACAGTTGGTCCTCACTCGCCTTCCTCATATATGTGATATGATTGACCCATTTACTGTCTGCTCGCAGGTATGAAACACTGCTGACCACTGTCTCTAGGTGCAGAACTAATACACTCTTGACTTTCAATCAGTGAAAGACCAGCAAATTATAAAATCACCACCAACTTATTCCACATTATCCTTAGCTTTTGCTAAGAATCTGAAATATGATGAGAATAATAAGGCATAAAGGAAAATACACATTGCCGATCAGCCAGAGTGAAAACTGTTGCAAGGGCACCGGTGCAGTGCATGATGTTTTACTGCCATCTGTTGCCAATACTTTCAGATGTTTTATGCAATAGTGATATTTTAATGATGATCCTCCCTCATTATTAATTTTCCTGCAGGAGGGGCCGTGAGGGAGGCACGTTCAAAGTAGGATTGTAAAGACAAGCGCCCACCGTCAGGTCGAACAAACACGTTTGCGTGAAGGTGCTGTGCTGAAAAATATGTGCAGGGCCCACCCAACACGCCAAGGCAACGTTTCAGTGAAAGTTGCGGCGATGCAGTTGCACTGAATTAGTCACACACACAACGCAATCTAAATACGTTAGAGATGACAAATCACTTATGATTAGCGCATTAGCCAGATGAAGAAATGCATAAATGATGATGGAGTAAGGAGGAATGATTACAGCCATAACGTGTGTGTGTGTGTGTGTGTGTGTGTGTGTGTGTGTGAGTGTGTGTCTGTGTGTGTGAGTGTGCGCAATTAGACCGTTTGAACCATGAAATGCCTCCGGGGCGCTAAGCCCCACCCGACACCCACA